>WOVY01005201.1:27500-158603 GCA_013436015.1 Rhipicephalus annulatus | reverse complement strand
GGGTGTTAGGACCGGGCCAGGTCCTGACAATGGATCGGCGTTCCTTTTGATGTTCCTTTTGAGTCGCCAAACGGAGTGGGCGGCCGGTGTCCGCCATGTATTGTTCCCACCTGGCCGGAGGGTGCGGCGTCCTGCCGCCGCGGCGCCGTGAGCAGTTCGGGAGACCACCGGTGCAGCTTCTTCTTTGGAAGATGACGGCGGCGGCGGCGGCCGGGAATCGTCCCGCTAATTGAACGAGTCGTTCGGCACCCTTTGAAGCTTGTTTACGGCGGCCCTTTCGATGGATGCAGTCATCAACTCCAGACCCCCTCGCCAGCGACACACCTTGACGGGGGGGGAGCCGCGTTCGTGCCACATGGCCGTGCGGTGACCACGCTTCAGTTTTGAACGTTCGCGTGGACCGTGCGTGCTCGTCACCCTCGCGGGTAATGTGTGGTCCGTGATTGGACGGTTGCCATCTGTACGCGGTCCCCGATCTAGGGATCTGGGGAGGACAGACCCTTATAATGAGCCCCCACGGCTCATTCGGTGCTTTTTCGAGTGGAGAGCTCGCCATGTACGAAGAACGCCACTATATATCTAAACTTTCTTATTGACCTCTCTCTAATGTAAATAAACGTCTGTTCTCCTGTTTCCTTCCCATATAAGCATTGCTTCTCGCTATAAGGGACGAGTCCGATGGGAGCCAGCTACCAACGACGAGACCCACAGGACCCAGACCACAACAACTGGATGGCAGCGGGTGGGATCGAGCTCATCGACCAGGAGGCAATGCTGAGACCTGCTTGTCTGGAGGACCTAGAGTCGGACAAAACTGCTTCGTGGCATCTCTGACAACACGGGAAGGAACGCGTCCGAATTTCATGACTGCATAGGGTGAGTGCACTGCTTTCTTTGCTGAGATATCACCAGGCTTTGCGTAGGATTGTTAAACAAAGCAGTGATTTGGTAACGGTTTGACGGAAGTATTGATAGTACGTCAAAGTTGTTAGTTAAAAGAGTTAGCAGCACCCAAGGACCGCCATGAATTTGAAGGGACTAAAAAGCCAGAGTTGTTAGAGTTGGCCCGAGAGCTGGGCCAGGTAATTGCCCGAGACGAAAAGAAAGCAGGAGATCATTGACGCCATCGAGAAGATCGGGGCAGATGACGATGAGCTGAGCGAATGCTTGGAGGCTATTACGCAAAGGAAAGAGGAGCAGAGGCTCCGTGAGGAAAAAGAGGAGCAGAGGCTCCGGGAGGAAAAAGAGGAACAGAGACGTCGTGAGGAGAAAGAGGAAAGAGAACGTATCGATCGTATGGAAATGAACGCCTAGAAATTGAACTAGCAAAGGCTCAATCAATGAACGGAGCTAGCGCAGTGGCACGAGAAAGAGAGCGCCGAATGACAGATTTGATGCCATCCTACGCGGTAGGAGGGGACATGGGTCTTTTTCTGGTGCACTTGAGCGCACGTGCGAGAGGGAAAATTTTGCTAAAAACACGTGGCCCCAGCGCTTGCTTACGCTGCTGCCGTGGGAAGTAGCTGACATTATAGCCCGTATGGGTAAAGAAGACGCAGACGACTATGACAGAGTCAAAGCGAGTCTGCTCAAAAAGTACAGACTGTCAGCGGAGGCGTTTCAGGCGAAAATTTCGTGAGATCGAGAAAGCCAAAGACGAGTCATACCCAGAGTTTGCGTACACCTAAAGGTAATCTGGAGGAATGGCTTAGAGAGGAGGGTGCGCTTGGCGACGCGGAAAAAGACTCTGCAGTGTTTTGCGTTGGAACAATTCTTTCGGCGTCTACCTGAAAACATTAGGTACTGGGTTCAGGATAGACAAGGAGTAGATACTATCACGAGAGCGGCAGAGCTCGCAGAGGAGTACGTAAATCGCCGTGCCCTCGTAGGCAAGGATGTCCCTAGGAGGGAGATTAGTAAATATCGGGCCGACAAGCCTCCGCGATGGACAAAGTCGGGTCGGTATATGCCGAAGGAGGGTTTAGACTCCAAAGGAAGCGGTGATGAGAAAAACAAGAGAAAGGAAGAAGCACCCGAGAAAAGGGCGGAAGGGCAACAGAAAAAGGCGTTCGAGGCCAAGAAGCCGATAGTTTGCTATAACTGCCAACAGACGGGGCATATTTCTTTGGGTTGTAAGAACCCGAAAGTTATGTGTAATGTCACTCTGTAGTAATGACGAAAACATGAAATTGCTAGAACCATACATCCGAGACCTAGTCGTGAATGGCAACCGTGCCGCGTGCTCCGCGATTCGGCCGCCACTATGGATGTAGTGCACCCGTCCTATGTCGAGGAGAGTCAGTTTACAGGAGAATGCGCGTGGATAAGACAAGCAGTAGAGACAAACAGTGCATGTCTCCCAGTAGCAAGAGTCCGCATCGAAGGCCCTTTCGGTGTTCTAGACACTGAAGCTGCCGTTTCGGCACATCTCCCAGTGCAATACCCGTATTTGTTCTCAAATAAATCAGAGTACTTGCTGCGACAAAAAGGAATTGGGTTTCAGTGAGGGTATCGTACAGGCCTTAACTCGATCCAAAGCAAGGGAGCTCGCCGCTCAGACAGTTTGTAAAGATCCGGTGGCAGACGAAACAGCTTCAGCGGCAGAGCCTTCTTTACCTGGCACGAAACTGGACCGCCCTATAATGGAGCCTCAAAACACAATATCTAAAGAAAGATGTAAGAAACCGGATGAATCCGAGGCATCTCGAGAAGTAGAATGCACTATAAAGCTGTTAAATGTAAGTCCTACAGAACTGATAGTGGAACAGGAAAATGACTCCACTCTCCGTAACTTAACGCCAGACGCGAAGGAAGGGGTGGCTAAGCAAAACATTCAGTTCACCAAGAAGGGGGGCGTCTTGTACAGAAAGTACACGAGTCGAAAAGGAGTTCGGTTTAATCAGCTAGTCGTACCGTATCCTTTCCGCAAGGAGCTGCTGCACCTGGTCCACGGAGGTTTGTGGTCAGGGCATCTCGGCATCAAAAAAACAAAAGAATGTTTGTTACGGGAGTTTTACTGGCCCGGCTGCTTTCGGGAGGTGGAGGCATTTGTAAGAAGCTGCGACACGTGCCAACGCGTTGGCAAGCCAGGGATAAGGCTAAAGCACCTATGAAGCTGGTCCCCATTATCACAGAACCGTTTCGCAGGCTAGTTATAGACACAGTGGGTCCACTTCCTGTAACGCAGTCCGGGTACCGGCACATACTCACAGTGCTCTGCCCGGCCACGAAATTCCCGGAAGCAGTACCGTTAAAGGAGCTCAGCTCGGAGGAGGTAGTTAAAGCGCTTTTATCTATCTTTGCACGTGTAGGCTTCCCCGCAGAAATTCAGTCCGACCAGGGATCTGTTTTTACAAGTGCACTAACCTCGACATTTCTAGAAAAGTGTGGCGTTAAAATCATCCACAGTTCAGTGTACCACCCTCAGTCAAATGCTGTAGAAAAGGTACATTCAGTCATGAAACGGCTGCTACGCGCCCTTTGTTATGAGCAAAAGAGGATTGGGAGGCTTGCTTGCCCGCAGCTATGTTCGCGCTTCGGATCGCTCCTCACGAATCAACAGGGTTTTCGCCTGCGGAGCTTGTTTACGGACGTGCTCTTCGCTCCCCACTTCGCATTGTTCGAGAATCTTGGGAGGGCCGGGCGGACGACCCTTCGGTAGTAGCATACGTGCTTGAGCTGTTAGACCGACTTCACGCAGCTCAAGAACTAGCGGAGCAGGAAATGCGCAGAGCTCAAAACAACGCTAAGCGCTATTATGACAAGACAGCCCGGACGCGAAGCTTTCGAGTAGGGGAAAAAGTGATGATACTGAAACCCTCACTGAAGAATAAACTTCAGGTCCAGTGGGAGGGACCTGTTGAGGTAGTTCAGAAATTGTCAGACACAAATTACTTGGTTACTGGACTGGGAAGGCGTAAAACGCAACAGGTGTACCACACTAATCTGCTCAAACCGTACCAGCAGAGGCATGCCGTTGTAACATGTCGCTCAATCAACCGGAAGAAATGCCTATTGATTTCCCGGAGTTAACAACAGAAAACAAAGACATTGGCGAGACTATTAGTAACCTGGTAGAGCAGGCGGAGTTGGAGCCAGATCAGAAAGCGGAACTGAAGGAACTATTGTTTGACTTTAAAGAAACATTTTCAGACACACCTGGCAGAACCAAAGCCCTAGTTCATGATATTGAGCTGACATCTTCGGAACCAATTCGTTCTAAAGCTTACCGCGTTTCCCCGAGGCAACGGGAAATAATGGCCGCGGAGATAAACCGAATGCTCGAGCTACGAGTGATCGAGCCAGGAGAGAGTGATTACACCTCGCCTCTGATCTTGGTTGAGGTCCCAGGGAAAGAGCCGCGACCGTGTATTGACTATCGGAGGCTCAACTCGATTACAAAGGACCAAACTTATCCAATTCCGCATATTGAGGAAAGGCTTGAGCAAGTCAGCAGTGCCAATTTCATCTCGACTTTGGATTTAGTCAGGGGATACTGGCAGGTGCCTCTGACTGAAAGGGCTAGTAGGCTTGCGGCGTTTATTTCCCCGATGGGAACATTTCGGCCGAAGGTCCTTAGTTTTGGATTAAAGAATGCCCCTTATTGCTTTTCTGGCCTAATGGACAAAGTGTTACAGGGTATGGAGGACTTTGCCCTCCCGTACCTAGATGATATTGCTATTTTTTCTTCTTCCTGGATAGACCACATGAAACACTTGCGAGCTGTGCTATGTCGTCTGCGTGAGGCCGGCTTAACAGTGAAGGTTGCGAAATGCCAATTGGGGCGCGCTGAGGTAGCTTATCTAGGGCATGTAATAGGCCAAGGCTACCGCCGGCCGTCAGAAGTAAAGCTGGCCGCAATAGACAACTTTCCCCAACCACGAACCAAGAAAGACATTCGGTCGTTTCTTGGATTGGCCGGTTATTATCAAAGGTATATCCCGCGTTACTCTGACATTGCAAGTTCCTTGACAGACGCTCTTAGAAAGACTGAACCCCAGACCGTAAAATGGGATGGGGCCAAGGAACATGCATTTTCTACGCTAAAGAAGGCACTAAAAAGTCAGCCAGTGTTGAGCGCGCCTGACTACTCTAAGCCGTTCATTCTTCAGTGTGACGCCAGCGACCGGGGTATGGGTGTCGTGCTTTGTCAGAGGGGAGAGAACGACCAGGAACACCCTGTACTGTATGCCAGTAGAAAGCTTTCTGTTCGTGAGGAAGCATACAGTGCCTCAGAAAAGGAATGTGCCTGCGTTGTTTGGGCTGTGCAGAAGCTAGCTTGCTACATCGCCGGTTCTAGGTTCACAATAGAGACTGACCACTGTCCCCTCACATGGCTACAGTCCATGTCATCGAAAAACGGCCGTCTTTTGCGCTGGAGCTTAGCTCTTCAACAATACACCTTGATATCCATTACAAGAAGGGTAAACTCAACAGCAACGCAGATGGTCTGAGTCGTTGTCCCTAGTACCCCGAGGGCTTCAAAACGATTTTCTGCTTTCTATCCTCGATTTGAGGCCCACTAGTTTTCTGTATTTATCCAAACATGTGTCAAGTGTTTTGTTTAATGTCTTCAAAAGTGGCTGATGTGGTGTTGCGACTCGGCGGGGGCCACAGGAATAAAGTTGAGGTAGAAGGAAATGCCTTCCACAGGTGAATCTAAGTCTGGTGATTCTGAGTAGGGAATTGCCGTGTGCTTGCTCGTGTGTGGGTGTGCTTTCGGCGCAGTTTCCGCAGTTCCTCATTGGTGGTGGGCGGAAGATATGGTGGAGAGGTGTCACCTCATCCCTGCGAGCAACGCCCTCTTGGTCAATGATCATCGGATCCAGTGTTCGGGACAAAAATAATAGAGGAAGAGCCGACAAGCTGCAATACAGATCCCGCTGCACAGTACCTGCTGGCCACTGCACCTCGGGATCTTCTTTCCCCGGCGGAGAGGCTGTTAGGACCGGCGCCAGGTCTGACAATGGATCGGCGTTCCTTTTGATGTTCCTTTTGAGTCGCCAAACGGGTGGGCGGCCGGTGTCCGCCATGTATTGTTCCCACCTGGCCGGAGGGTGCGGCGTCCTGCCGCCGCGGCGCCGTGAGCAGTTCGGGAGACCACCGGTGCAGCTTCTTCTTTGGAAGATGACGGCGGCGGCAGCGGCCGGGAATCGTCCCGCTAATTGAACGAGTCGTTCGGCACCCTTTGAAGCTTGTTTACGGCGGCCCTTTCGATGGATGCAGTCATCAACTCCAGACCCCTCGCCCAGCGACACACCTTGACGGGGGGGGGAGCCGCGTTCGTGCCACATGGGCCGTGCGGTGACCACGCTTCAGTTTTGAACGTTCGCGTGGACCGTGCGTGCTCGTCACCCTCGCGGGTAATGTGTGGTCCGTGATTGGACGGTGCCATCTGTACGCGGTCCCCGATCTAGGGATCTGGGGAGGACAGACCCTTTATAATGAGCCCCCACGGCTCATTCGGTGCTTTTTCGAGTGGAGAGCTCGCCATGTACGAAGAACGCCACTATATATCTAAACTTTCTTATTGACCTCTCTCTAATGTAAATAAACGTCTGTTCTCTGTTTTCCCATATAAGCATTGCTTCTCGCTATAAGGGACGAGTCCGATGGGAGCCAGCTACCAACGACGAGACCCACAGGACCCAGACCACAACAAGGGTCATTTTGAGCCGAGCTGTGGCGCAGTGCTCAACTCTGTCAAGTGAAGGGTGAAAGTCGAGTCGAGGAGCTTTTGTGAATACGGAATTCATGCATCGAAAAAGGAAGATAGGCTATAACATTGTTGTTCATTACATTTACACTCAGCCTGGATGTTTATTGGAAACCTTCGATAGGAGTGTGCATTAAATACTAGTAAATTACACTTTGCATAAAAATAGTCGGTAACGGAGAAAGTTGGCAAAGCCCTCATAAAATTAACAAATGCGAGAACTTACCGTCATACACATGTAGTGTAAGAAACGCACGTGGTGAACGCAGGAATCAGCAACACCGTTGTAATTCGTTTCTTAGAAATTACCGAATCTAATATGAATGCAATCGGGAAAACGCTTATCACTGTAACAAACAAAATTGCTACGCATAAGTAAACTGAGAACGCACGAATGAGCGGTACAAGTATAACTTCTGTGGACATCGTGGATTCTGGTCGCCGCCATGTTTAACGCTTCTTGCGCGAATTCGTGAACACAAATTTATGATACTGCAAAGCAACTGCACAATAGGCAGACTTCACATTTCTGGCATTTGTGTTATTAGTTTACAGATCGTCGTTTATGAACTATAGCCAGAGCGTATTCAAGCCCACAATAAATTTTCTCTCGCTGCTTGTTAGCTGGTTTGTCAGCGCATTCATACAGACGCTATGTTTGAGACACCACTTATATTTCTGGACGTGCATTTATGACAGCCAAATTATTCAAAAAAAATGGCAGCATATCCACGGAGTGAATGATGGAGAGTGGTGCGAAGCATTCGTCCGTCCATGCATCCGTCTGTGTGACCGTCCATGCGTCTGTTTGTGCGCCCGTCCCTGCGTTCTTTCATGCATCCGCCCCTGCGTCCGTTCATGCGTCCATCCATGCATCTGTTTGTGTGTCCGTTCGTTCATCTATTCAACACTCCAAGTCCCACCATCTCGCATCTTTTTATCATATATTCCCCATATAGAAGCACCGCCATCCAGCGGACATTCCAAGGACTAAACGAGAGGTGGCACACGCACACTTTCTTACGGCCTGCGCTTTGGGTCCACTTCCCACCTTTAACCACCTCGAGTTCATGGTATATTCTAGTTCACTGTATTCATGGCACTGCGACCAAGCGCTCGCTAAACCTTTCGAAAACCAAGGAGGTTACGCCCAGGGAGTATAACGTAGCAACCTTTCCCTGTCAGATAGGGCTCAATTTACATGCCAATGGCTGCTAATGAGAAATGAGAGACAGGAGAATTCGGCTTTTACTTTCTTACGGCTTGCGCTTCGTATCTACTTCTCATTTTTAACCACCTTGAGTTCATTCATGGTATATACAAGTTCATTGTATTCATGGCACTGCGGCTCAACGCTCGCTAAACCTTTCTAAAGCTAAGGAGGTTACACCCAGCGAGTATATTGTAGCATCCCTTTCTTGTCCGCTAGTGCTCAATGTACGTGCCAATGGCTGCTAATGGGGATCGCAGCGTGCGCATTGACTAAAAGCCAAATGCTCATGTCTCTCATTCCCCATTAGCAGCCATTGGCATGTACATTGAGCACTATTTTTTATTGTTAAACAACGCACAGAAGAAATCTCTCACTGGCACCACCTTGGAGGTCAAGTGTTATACCTATTTCGGGTATGTGCCACTGGTGGTTACATACGAGGGACGCCCAAGCCACGCCATAAGGAGCTTCGCCCCTAAAATCATTTCCCTCCCCATCCCACCCCTATTCAGTAGTAAGTTCGTGTTCCCGATTTGTTCATACAGGAGAAAAGTAACCCATCAGCAGTACTTTCGCGTAACATTCTTGCTTACGGTAAAAGTACGTCTCAAACGTTGTAACTCTTTAGCTATCCCGTTGCTAGACTGCTCCTTACATTTATAGGCTACAGTAACCTGCAGTGTGAAGTTCACTGGCAATCACCACGAACAACGTTAATTTTTCTCCTGTATTTGGATATAAAACGATTAAAAGGAAAACGGCAAAATGATGTAGCGTCGCTGGTGTTTGTTGGGCTGTATATAACGAACGTTCACAGCCATATATAGTTACGTAACTGGCGTAGAAGACCGGAACAGTACACATAGTGTACAAACTGGCATAAACACACGCATTTGTTCTCGCTGCAACTAAACGAGCGCGAAAAATAATCGAACAAGTCTCCGTAGATTTATTATCCCCATCTATAGCGCATGCACGGGGTTGCCCTTTAACGAGGCGTTCGAGAAACGTTTCGGGTAAAAGCTGCCACCGCCGCACCAGCAACGACGGGCGGCGGTGGCATTAGCGGTGAGGCTTGTGAAAGCAGCAAGAGACACCGACGCCTACCGACGTATAGGAAAAACAAGCTATACACACGAACCAGCCTCCACTTAGGCATCGTGCGAGCAACGAAACAGCAATATGCGACCGCGTTGTTGAGCGCGTATAGCCGCAGTGCGGCTATTACGCGCCCATTTCGTCGGCCTAAAAGCCAAATTCCGTCCCCGACGCTCGCACACGAACGACGTTACAGTGTTTGTGAGGCTACGGTGTGACGCTACTTTTGAAAAGGAAAGAAAAAAATGCGGCCGCGGAGAAAAAGACGACCGAAAACCGTGTATTGGCTCGTTCTTTTATCTCCGCCCGTGGCTGTCGTTAAAAGAGCATCGTGAAATGATGGCGCATAATAGCCCGGAAAGTATACAGGCTTGTTCTACGTCACCCTTTTACTCTGGGCGAACGCGCGCCCCCCTAAAACGTTCTGTGCAGAAACATCTCCCTCGTTCTACTCTTGCGCATCATTGTTGCCTTTCACGTCCCGTATCCCTTTCTCTTCCAGCTCTTCTATCCACAGCTTATTGTTCCTGGTTTTTGGAAGCGGGATTCTGCGGCTAATAGGAAGTAAAGCTGGGAGATATCACGAACGCTATGCATTGATGCGGTGTAGAATTCGTATATTTGAAGAGGGAGCGTAGCGAGGATATGCGCGCAAAGTATGGAGGAAGAAGAATATGGGATGGACGATCGTAAGGGTGAGGGGGATAAGGGTGGGTTTTATAGGCGAGCGTCCTTTAAACGGGTAACGACAGCTTGCGACTGTGTGAGGGCTAAGAAGAGAAAGAACTAATTGGGCCGTTTTCTGCCCCCCCCCCTTTCCTTCCGTTTGGGGGAAAGGAGGAGGGGGAGGAAACGATTGGAACGTTTTCGGCGTGGATGCGTTCGAGTTATGGCTTTCTTCCCAACTGCGAGATCGGTCCCGAGCAGCAGCCTCGCTTTCTCCTTCGACGTTTATTTTATTCGCGTGGGAACTCGCGCGAACTCTTTCGCATCGTTCCGCGGGGCACGGAACCATCGTTCTCCCCGTTGCAGCGGGAACTCCGTACACCGCCCCATGCGTTCTCCCCGACTTCTTTCTTCAGTTCGGTCGCGCTGAAGCTTTGCGATTGTTCGCGCCGTGCGCATCGTTCGTTACCAACTGTGAGATTTGACTCGCCTCGAAGATCGATTTCGCGCGCCTCTCTCGGATTGTTTGTGTTTGGGTTGTTGTTTGGCGAGAGCGTCATAAGGGGCTCGCTTGGGGAAGAAGAGTTCGGGAGAAGTTAGATGGCGGGGTCGGGAGAAAAGAGTCGGGGAGCTGTAGTAACGGAAAAGGGGATGTGTGGAGAGGGGTGCGTTTTACGGAACGCGGGATTGCGGCTAACGAATTTGAGAGTTGTTCGTCGCGCGTCCAAGCTCGCCAAGTATTTCGGGGGGTGGGTGGGCTTTTCTTCTAAACACGGGTTTGGCGCGGGAGTTTCCCAACGGCCGCTACTGCGACGTGTCGTCGTCAAGATAAATGAGACCGCGCGACTCTCCAAACTTGTGCCCGTCTCTCGCTTCGGGAAAAATGGCTATACAGCGTCCGCGGGGTATCGTGGCGAATAATTGAATAGTTATTAGCGTTAAACCTTCGTGGATAATTCGTAGTCATCCAAATCCGGATGCGTTTTTTCCACGCGCCCTGTTTCGATTTGGAAAATGCGCTCTGCGTTGTGACGTACCAGCTGCTTTTGTTTTTCTGCCCTCAAAGTTTGTTCACCCATACGCAGACGTTGCTTGGGTGCGGGATGGTTTCTCCCCAATTTTCGACTCGCTTATGCTGACCGTCTCTTTTTTTTTTCTTTTTGAAGCGTTGTGCTGAAACATTGCTTTTCATCGTGCATTTGGGATGATACCGTCTGTCAGATTCCAATTCGTAGTCAGCCAAATCTGGACACGTTGGACTTACTAATAATGTCGCCCTAACAGATTCCAATTCGTATAGTCAGCCAAATCTGTATACGCTGGATTTACTAATAATGTCGCCCAAATTCCCCTCGAACAAAAGTTACTGCGAGGTTCTTCGGAAAGTACCACGTTTAAATATTCATGCGCTGTTTTCGCTTTGTTTACACGACACGCTAGTCAATAAGGTCTTCTAAGGGCATTTTAACCTCTTGATGTCAGTTCGGCTCGCGTTGTCAGAATAAGTTCACAGCGCAATGTTTCACGAGACAGTTACCTCGTCGTTTTTTAGCTATACTACGATTCTTCACCTTGCATGGATGCAGGCGTAGTTATTTGTTTCGTTGTTGTTTTATTTATAGCATATTTTTTTCTCTCGTACAGTTTAAGGACTCGAAGGAATTCGCTGTTGCCGCTGTTCACGTGTCACGTATACATGTATCGCCCGAAGAAACAGACGTCGTTGTTTAATTGCATCGACCGCAACGAAGTTGGCGAATTCAGTTTGCGGGCGTCGCAGGTGGCATTTCCAGATGCCTTCTGTTTCAGATGGCAGTGTTTCATTTCAGCCGGTGCACTTATGAGAACGTATTTCCGCGCAGAGGTACATAAACGTAGTCTTTTTTTTTTTTTTTTGCTCGAAATATATACGCCGACGACGAGCCTTCGCGTTCCTCACGACTCCTCACCGTCGCGGCTCCTTAATGCCTCGTCGCTGTTTCGTAGCAAATCCCCCAACGTTTCTGCGCAGTCCATGCAATGTGTAGGGACTCCTCACCCGCGCTCAATTTGCTTCCTGCAAGTGCTACGCGTCCCCTGCCGAGGCGCTTATTAAATTCTCATGCTCTCTTTGGTCCTAAACGCGTTTGCATGCCGCCCCGCACTCGGCTGCTGACTCGGGCTGCTATACAGCGCCGAGCTCTATGCGCCACTGATAAAGTGCGGAAGAGTTTCTTAGCGCGTGAAATCCCGACGGCGCTGGCATGGTCAACCCTTTTGTATTTAAGCTATTCTTGCGTCCAGCCCCGCAATGTCAGGGGTGGTGGAACATACAGTGGGAAGGGCGGATGGGAGGGAAAGACTGACCGCTTGGGTGTTGGCTTGTCGCGCTCTCGCCACTGGCCGGCTGCATGCGCTCGCCCGACGTGTCCTGTTGGCACTCGCCTTCTGTCCGCTCTGGCGCCGTCCCCTTCTACTCGTTCCGCGAAATTAGTCTTCGGGTCCGGCTTCATTTTTCACTGCACCCCATTAGCGGTGACGAAGACAGCTGCTTGCTTGCGACACGTGCTGTACTACGCTGGACGTTTGTTGTGACCCCTCCCTGTACTGTATATACTTGCGTAGGAAAGCGTATACGGAAGTGCGAGCCCACTCATATTGCCTTGCGTGCCTCTGCGGGCTCACGGTTAACGTATACGCACCGTTTGAGATTTGTGCGCCCTCGGTTTAAGCAGCTATAGGGTTTAAGCATCACGCTGCGTGCGAAAGTTTGGCGTTCGAGTGACCGGTAAGCCTTGTGTAGTGCATAGGTGCGTGGCCACGTTACTTGGGTGTTCGTTTGAGTGTAACGCGACTTAGTTGTTGGCGCCAGTTGACTCCTCGTTTCGAAACGAAGGTGTGTGAGCTAGTGACTCGGAATCGTACGAATTGTTCCTGTGCGTTGTGCAAGGCGCCATTTCGACAGGCCCTCTTGACTTTTTTTTTTTTTTGCTGACGCGAAGGGAGCGGTTAGTTGAGCGAGTTGGTAAACTTCCATGTTGTCTCTATGCAGAGCGAGGGAGTGACGGCGCTAAACACACCCGAAAAAGAGAAGACACGGACGCACAGGCGCTGACTTGCAACTCTTTTGTGTCCGTGTCTTTTTTCTCTTGTGGGTGTGGGTTTGCGCTGTACTCCCTCGCTTATGGTGAACTAACTGGTGTTGATCACTCGTAATAGTCCAGAAAGGAGCATTCGCCGTGGTGGTGTAGATGTTATGGTATGACTGTTGACCCGACCTTTTTGTAACTTTTCCAATGTCATCGTTCTCCACGTGATACGCTTGTCGTTTCCCAGTGTATAGGCCTACATCTCAGTTGCCTCTGTCTGTCTGTCTGTCTGTCTGTCTGTCTGTCTGTCTGTCTGTCTGTCTGTCTGTCTGTCTGTCTGTCTGTCTGTCTGTCTGTCTGTCTGTCTGTGCGCGCGCGCGCGCGCGCGCGTGCGTGCGTGCGTGCGTGCGTGCGTGCGTGCGTGTGTGTGTGGTGTGTGTGTGTGTGTGTGTGTGTGTGTGTGTGTGTGTGTGTGTGTGTGTGTGTGTGTGTGTGTGTGTGTGTGTGTGTGATAGAGAGAGAGAGAACGAGCGAGACAGACAGAGGAAGGCGGGAAGAGACACTGCCACATTCCAGAAATAAAAACTATATACACCGGCCAAGAAAAAAAAACAAGTATCGCGAAAGTCTCGCTTCGTTATAATTGCGACAAAGCTGCCCTAAATGCGGCGGCCACTTCTGCGCGCCCTGCTAACATTTGCGCGTTTTTCCTCGTTTTAACGTTTTCGCCGACGTATACGTCTCGACTATAGTGGCTTTGGCTGTCTCCCACTGCATGGCTTTTCTCAAATTGGATTAAGGCTCTCCCTGAGTCGAGAACACGTTTTGCCGTTTCATACTCGACCACCGTCACCGCTGCGGCGGTGCCGGAACCCCGACCCCGCGAGAATGCTTGAGCGAAACCGCCGTCTTGTGTCGGCTTATTGTTACACTTCTTGTCTCGTGTTATTACCGTTACTTTTCTTTTCGTCTGAGCGATTGTACATTGTAAGGGTCTTAAGGTCGTAGCCGCCGCATTGCGATTTATTTCTCCGTCGAGCCTCGCTCCTCTCTCTTTTCAGCCGCTAGGTAGCTTAAACTTTCTGGTGGTGGGATATGTCGGATTATACGTGTGGCACTCGTCGGTGTTGATAGTCTGCGACTCCTTTTTCGTCCACGCTGTGGGCGTTGGTGGAAATCTTTTTTTGAAAATCCTCGTCGCGGGCGTTTTAGTCGTGCACCGCTCAAACGACCGTCGACGCGCGCGGCCACATCGCCAACCGCGGATAACTTTCTTTTTTTCTAGATTATACTGCTTACTTCCTGAAAATTTTTCAGACGCGCCAAAGCGGATTAAGGAAGCAACGCGGTCCAATTTGTACTGCTGAAGACTGCGCGCATTCCGTATGCCCGGAGTCTTTCTGCGTTTTAGCTTGGCATGAGTGCCGTTGCTTAAATGGGTGTCTGAAGCTGCATGTTGAGCTGCGCGTCATATTGAGGTTGTGCGTCATTCTTTAGCATGTGTTTGTATGTATGTGTGTGCGTGCGTGCGTCTGTCTGTCTGTCTGTCTGTCTGTCTGTCTGTCTGTCTGTCTGTCTGTCTGTCTGTCTGTCTGTCTGTCTGTCTGTCTGTCTGTCTGTCTGTCTGTCTGTCTGTCTGTCTGTCTCTGTCTGTCTGTCTGTCTGTCTCTGTCTGTCTGTCTGTCTGTCTGTCTGTCTGTCTGTCTGTCTGTCTGTCTGTCTGTCTGACTGATCTGTCTGTCTGTCTGTCTGTCTGTCTGTCTGTCTGTCTGTCTGTCTGTCTGTCTGTCTGTCTGTCTGTCTGTCTGTCTGTCTGTCTGTCTGTCTGTCTTGTCTGTCTGTCTGTCTGTCTGTCTGTCTGTCTGTCTGTCTGTCTGTCTGTCTGTCTGTCTGTCTGTCTGTCTGTCTGTCTGTCTGTCTGTCTGTCTGTCTGTTCTTGTCTTGTCTTGTGAAGGGCCGAACGGTGTATGTACTGGGCCATGAATAGCGCCTGTTTATCTGCTGGTAGTTTCAGAAAGGGACGTATTGTTCAGTCTATCACTGGCGTTATCCTTACCCTGGGGAGTTATTCTCGTGGTGTCCAATTCGTGAACACGTTCACTTAAACCTCCCCCGATTGGCTGGAGCGCGCCGCATGTTTCCGGTCTTTCTGCCGCAGCGTCATTTTGACGCCTCGCAGATTTCACAATTCTCGACACAAACGAGAAAAACGGAATGCGTTCCGCCGCAACGAAGGCTGCCCCCCGAGATCTGCTTTTAGACAGACATCTCCGAGGCCGTGCATGGGCTCTGATCACGTTAGCCCTTGAATTAGGTTTAACGCGGCCGCCCGCCTCACCGTAGCCTCCTAGATTTCCCTTGCCTGCCGGATGGGCGCGAAACGCTCGTCATCTATGGCGGCGCTACCTACGTATGGCTAAGGGTCTTTGTACTTGGCCTTTGAGATCGGTGATTTTGATGTTTGCTAAGTTCAAAGGCTATACCTTCTATTGAAGGGATTGCCTGCTGAATTAGCGCAGAACGCCTGTCACATATAACGACGACACTTACGTAAGGTTAATTATAATTACGTTTTCGCCTTTTTAAAACTTTTTAAGTTTTTTTGTGTATAAGCTCCAAAAACATAAAAACTTCTTTGAAGACACTCCTACTCAAGTAGCACCACCACCATAGTTCCGATTACGGCCGCTTCTCAAGTGACCGCCGCGGTAATCCGGCAGGCAAGGGAAATCTAGGAGGCTATGGCCTCACATACCTGAAAAGTCTGTACGCGTTGCTTGTATCGCTCCTTAAAGATCTCAACACGTTCATAGATACGTTCAGATAGATACGTTCATAGAGACGTTCAGTTTAAGAGGCCTATTTTACTCTACATTTCGTTCACTTGTTTTCTTCTTACGCTGGAAATGTGCTGGTCTGTTCGGTGTGTCGACGGGGTTAAGCGTGCCATGACGTCACGACTCACTTTTTTTTTTGCGTAACTGAACGCGCTGTAGCGAATTAGACATGTCCACAAATTGGACACCGCGACAATAGCTCCTCTGTTTGAAAACTTGGCTGTACCCGCACCGTTCGAATTACGCGCCTTCCGCAACAGCCCGATTCGCAGAGCATCGGACATGTGATTCGGTGCTCCAAAACGACTGTGTTTTGGGCAAGTTGGTGCGTACGTTGCTTGGACACACTCGACTGTGGCGCAAAATACATTTCGGGAGATGTATTTATACTGCGCCACAGTCGAGTCTATGTAAGCAACGTGATTCGGTAGTTGTGGATTCGGATCCCACCGACGAAAATTGGGACTTGTGGCCCGCTTTAATTTATGTCAGTTTACGTCATAAATACCAAGTTACAGTTAAAGGACAGTGCTCAATGTTCTCCATTCTTTCCTTCACCGAAGTGTCTGTTCGATCCGTTCGCTTCTTTTTCTAGGCGCCCATACAGGAGAGATTCTTGAAAGCGTGGGCAGCTCTTCCATCAAGTGTAACCGTATACATTCTCCTACTGTGTAGCAACGGTTGGAAGATGCGCCATCTCCGTCATATTCTTGCCGCAGACATCTGTTGGTGAGCGGTGGGCCGTCGCTGTCGCCCGAACTGTGGCGCGTCGCGGCGTCCAGCGTGTGGCGCGCGACGAGGGCCACCTTGCTGGCCGCCCAGCAGCTCATGGTGTGCTTCCACGCCGGCTCGGAGAACTTCTACGGCGACGTCGGGCAGGCCAAGGTGGCCGTCCGCCGGGACTGCACCCGCCAGGAGGCCGACCGCCTCAGGCAGCTCTGCCGACAGGTCAGCGAAGCTTCGATTCGCGCTATAGTTGGTATACAGCGTTGTAATGTATACTCGCTCCGAGCGAAATGCACGAATATCGAAACGAGGGGACACGACACGTGGTGCGCAGACAGTGCCGTCCTCTTGTTTCGTTATTCGTTCGTGCATTTTGCCCTTGCAGCGCCGCTGCAGTATACAACGACAGGTCGGGATCGCTCATGCCGCGTTAGCCATGTTCTCGTTCGCCTTTGGTTTATGATCAATAGCTTGCTAGTATAGTCACACTTTACAAGCAGCGGGAATGCCAGTTTCGATATAGGAAAGATACGCCTGAGTGGTGTTTTTTGGCCACCGCTTATGAATCTCATCTCGCAGTGTATGTGTCGTTTTGTGAGGCGTGAGATTACTTAACTCTCATATGTATAGATAATGCAGAATCCGCGGATACTTGACATAAAACAAAGAGTGTCCCACGTGTAATGCTTCCATTTGTTCGTGTCTCGTTCTCCCCGTCAAATCTGGTTGCTAACTCAAAGGTCGTGGGTTCGATCTCGGCCCCGGCGATCACATTTCGATGGAGGCAAACGGTTAAAAGCCCGTGTACTGTGCGAAGTCAGCGCACGTGAAAAGGAACTCCGGACGGCCGAAAGTTTCGGAGCCCTCCACTGCGGTGCTCCTCTGAATTATATCGTGGTAATGGCATGTGAAACCTCGAGATATTATTGCCGTTCTCGTTTTTTTTGTGTGTTTTTACTATAAAGGGGTCCCTGAAGAGTTGCGTCACGCAATCTTCGCCCACCGCAGACAGGGTACGACGATTCCATAGATCGCGAAAATCGCCCGGTCGCAGCGTGTTCATGGCGATAGTGTCTTCAAGTCGTTTCCGGAAACAGCATCAGCAACCGGCAGTGAAGCAGAATTCAATAGAATTACTCTAACGTCCTTTCGAAAGGCATCGGACGAGGCTGCCTCAGAACACGTCTTGTCTATTTTGGAAATTTTGCGGAGTCCTCAGGTTTTTATAAGCGCCCACGGGGGACATTGTGGAGCTAAAATATGAGTTATTATAATGAATTGAAGGACTTTTCGAACAGGCCGCTGGTCGCGGGTTCGCATCCCGGCTGCGGAGGCTGCATTTTCGATTGAGGCTGAAATGTTGTAGGCCCGTGTGCTCAGATTTGGGCGCACGTTAAAGAACCCCAGGTGGTCTAAATTTCCGGAGCCCTCCACTACGGCGTCTCTCATAATCATATGGCGGTTTTGGGACGTTAAACCTCACATATCAATCAATCAATCTTTTCGAACAGGTTAAATCGTGTCCCACTTGGTTCGTTCGGTAAAGAGTTACGATTTTTTTTTCGCGTTAGTTTTTCTTTTTGTCACCCTGTAAACTTTCTTCGGACTTGCAGTCGGTACTGGGCATTCGCCAAAGTATACCGGGTCGTTTTTCGTCGTTCCGATTTGTCGTCGTCCACTGGGCTTAGGGAAGTTCGCGCATCGTGGGACTTCGTGTTTTCGCCGCAGGTTTTCCTTCTGGACGCCCAGCGTGCCACCTTGAACGTTGCCTCGTGCCGCGTGGAGTCTGCGCCGACCGCCGCGGTCGACCAGGAATGCTCCTTCATATTCCTCCTACACCCGCCTGACAAGGATCCCGTGCCGTCTACGTCACCGCACCCCAGCAGCTACATCGTACGGTGAGTTTATCCTTAACTGAGGTTGAACTTTTGAACTTTGAACTTTGAACTTTATTATGAATAAACAACATACAGTAAAGAAAAACATGGTAGCAACATCTGGATCCTTAGCAGAATGCTAGTATGGATCCATGCAATTATAACATACATTAGTTAGAGGCAGGAGAAAGAGTTGTATAACGAACGACATTTTAGTTTAAGATGCAGATTGTTTTGATAAACGTATCACTTATACACAGATACCGAACACATTGAAGAGGAAAAATCCAACTTATACACTACACTTTGAACACGTTTTTCGTTTGCATACTTAACGTAATACATCTAATATTTCTGTACATCCTGTAATAGCATTCCTGGTCAGCATTCAAAACATTAGTTTAAAATCATATCACTTTTCATCATTTCACGAAACTTATCAGTAGTCTAATAGAGCTCTTTGTAATGGGTTCTTTATGTCTAAAATGTTCAGTTCCTGCGAAAGCACATATAAACATTTATTATAGTGGCGCTGAAGAGGGAAACGATGTTTCATGTATCGGTAAATTACAATTTCACATTCTCGAACACTCCGCTCTTAACGCGACGCGATGCTTGGTAAGCAAGAAAACGCGCTAGACGAAAATACGGGTAGACACGCCACCTTGCAAGCCATGGTGGTTTAGTGGCTAAGGCACTCGGCTGCTGACCCGCAGGTCGCGGGATCGAATCCCGGCCGAGTTTTCGATGGTGGCCAAAGTGCTTGATGCCCGTGTGCTTAGATTTAGGTGCTTGTTAAAGAACGCCAGGTTGGTCGAAGTTTCTGGAGCCCTCCACTACGACGTTTCTCATAATCATATGCTGGTTTTGGGACGTTAAACCCACGCAGTTATTATGACACGCCACCTTGAAATTCCCGCACCAAATACCGTGTCGTCATACTTTAAATGTGTCCACTGGGTTCTGCTTAGCTTTTAGTCGGTAAAAATGAAGTACGTTGTCATCTGTGGGTGTCATAAACCTAGCATACGAAGTTTCCGAATATTTCATGGAGACAATGTCGTAAAATACGAAAAATACAATTTTAAATTTCTGACGCCACGCGCAGAGATTTCGGCGCGAAATTTAAATGTAAAACTTCAACCTTGATTTTCTCCGCTAATCATGAACTTATGAGAGTGAAACATGGGGCATGGGATTTCTCCAGAGGTTAGTTTGCCGTTCTAAACTAAGTGGCTGTTTCTTTTTGGTGTCCCTTTAACAGCATAGTCCTGTGTCACGCAGGCCAAGTGACCAGATGAGGGAGTGAATCAGTAAATAAAACGAAGTGATGATGGGTGCTCGAAATTATGACGATGACGATGACGATGCCAAGTGATTATGGCGAGATCATCGAGATGATCGTGATGCTAAATGATGGTGGTCATTGTTTATATGATGATTGGGGTGCTGAATGATTACGATGGGGATGACGATGATTGATGATACCTGTAACGATACTACGCTGTCTTAAGTTTACCCTAGTGTACGCTCGCACGCTTACTGCTTCGCCGTCCTGCAGTTTCCACGGCGTGGACCTGGCTGAGATTTTTTCTATCCATTGACAAGTTTGTATTCCTTGCTCCGTGCTCGCCTTATTGCGTTCATAAAAGTCGAAGAAATGTCATTCTGATCGGAGAATGGTAACCTTTCTTTTCGCAATTTTTGAAAGAGAAAATATTCGGTCGTAAGACATCCTGTTGGGCTTTAGCGATGGCAAATGCTGCTGAAAATTTGTAAGAATTGGCGGGCTTTCATTACGTGCGCGCGTGTCTCTCACTGAATAGTAAAGGTTTGTGTAGCCTTCGTTGTGTGCTTACGGAGTTGTCGATTTTTGAAGATTGCGGTGATTTGTGAATAGGTTCTTCCGTTTTGAAACGTCACTCTGTTGCCTTTCATAGCGGATGCTTAACGTAATTTTTGCCCCGAAAATTTACTTCCCGGCAATTTTGAGGTTTGCCCCCCTGTAGAGGACACTTTACCGCGCGAAGGCTAGCAATGCGGGAAAGACGTCAGCAACGGTGCGGCTCGTCTTTTTTTTTTTTTTTTCCTCGTTTATATTGCTTGATTACATTTTTATCCTCGCTGAAGGAGAAAAACAGATCAGGATAGTTACAGCGTATAACCATCCTTGAAATTTAAATCTAACAACCGTGACAAAAGCGCAACGCACTGATATCAATACTGGACGAGCTTTATTCGTAGTATATTCGTTTCAGTTCAGATATAAATACAAGTAAACGTTGACAATCTCACTAATGGGATAAAAATGGTTGGCAGGCAGACACGGACCGGAAAAACAAGGGCACACGTAGAAAATAAGCACTATTCCGGGGCTGTTGTACGTTTTCTTTTCTTTTCATCCTTCTGATACAGGGGGGTGGG
The DNA here is from genome assembly GCA_013436015.1 of Rhipicephalus annulatus. Taxonomy (NCBI): domain Eukaryota; kingdom Metazoa; phylum Arthropoda; class Arachnida; order Ixodida; family Ixodidae; genus Rhipicephalus; species Rhipicephalus annulatus. The sequence continues at coordinate 137,979 of WOVY01005201.1, read as the reverse complement.
GGGGTCTTTTTTTTCTCTCTCTTTCTATCCTACTGCTGCTGTTGCTCTAAAGAGATTTCACCGAAATGCGTTCACTGTCGCAACGAATTGGCTCGGTTCGGTTACTGACTCTTTTTCGGGCTGTAAAATGTACTCATTAGCGGAGATTAACTTTGTGCTCATCAAGACCATTCCACGTTGTTGGGGCTCGTCGGCACGGCCCTTGCGTTCTGCCATTATCCCTAATAGCGGGAGTAGAAGAGTGAATGAATGACATTTGTGGAACTCCCCACGCCCCGTTGCCACTGTTTGCTTTGTTAAGAGTTTTCAGGAAATAGCCGTTGTTTGCATTTGAAGGCTGTTCGAGGCAAACAAAAACAGCTCTCTACTTCTTGAGCTCCCTCGTGCCCCGTGTTTGTTCTTTGCGGTCGGCTGTTTGTCGAGTTTATTCCTGAATTTCCGAGCCGGCGTAATCAACGCCTTCTTTCGAAATATTTTCTACCGGCTGGTTCTTTGCTTAGTGTACCTTGACGGCTTCTGTTTTTTTTTTTTTGTAACTATCTCGCGAGTACAATGAGCTGTTCGATTAGCCTCTAATGTGGGTTTAACGATGCGTCGATGGCTTTGAGGGGAGAAGCAAAAGCGCGAAGCTGAGGGAGTAAAAAAAAGCGAGAGAGCATAACAAAAAAGTGAAGGTGTGATAGGATTGCTTGGGCAGCGATGCATCCGTATCGGGGAATGGCGAGAAAAGAACCGTCGCTGCCTGCCTCCGCAGAATCCGTGACGGTGTAGCGCTCCTATCTGTCTCTCGCCTCGTCTGCGCCGTGTACCCAAGAGAACGTGTCTCTCTGTTTTTGGCATTGCCATTGAGAGTTGGGAGCTTGATGGGTACGGAAGGGTGAGCGGAGTGAGAAAATCTGGGAAGCAGGTACTTTTGGTTATCTTTGTGCCTAACAAATTGTTTTGAGTATGAAAGAAAGGTAATCGACCCGCAGGTCGCGGGTTCGAGTCCCGGCCGTGGCGGCCGCATTTTCGATGGAAGCGAAAATGTGCTCTAATCCACGTTAGGTGCCCGTTAAAAAAACCCAGATGGTTAAAATTTCCGGAGCCCTCCACTGCTGCTTCTCGCGTAATCACATCTTGGTGTTGGGGTGTGAGAACCCCTGATGATAATATCACTACTAACGCCGACACCTTCTACGAGGCTTAACTCTCCTCGCACCTCAGCCTAGTGGGAACCCCTGTGCACTGATGTTTCGTGCAGGGAATTTCCCCTTTTTTCGGGTAATTTTCGCCTGGCATTTTGAACCAAAGGAAAAAAGGGAATCTTTGTAATACTGCAGGGAATTTCAGGAACGTTTCTATGACAGCCGATAATTAGCGGTCACAGTGCGCCTTCATCTGCTGTAATCGGTTCTGGCGCTTGCGCCACGCAAGCATATAGCCTCTGAGATTTGTTTCTTATATCTACGCGGGGCGATTTCTAGTTCACTATTGGTGTTACACTTGAAGCCCACAATGTGCAGTGTTCTAACAGTATAGGAATTAGTACAGTCACGCTTTTGTTGCGCGGCAGTGGAGGAGCTAGGTAGGATTTACCAGTACGTGAGACACGTGTAAATATAATATGTGTGCGCTTGGATGGGGGCCGAAATTACTACTGTTGTGCACAGGGAAATATGCTGGGAATTTCGTCAACCTTTGCAGGGAGAAATTCCCAAAATAGGGAGTTTTAATGTATCTGAATGGGAATTCTTCGACGTAGAATGGAACACCACTGCCCCTGCGCACGCCTGAAGGCCGAATAGTAATGCGCTTTCTCGCCGTCGCTTGCAGTCGTCCCTCGCGCACTAATACTAAATACTTTGTGCGTTCTTTTTCTTTTCCTCGTTTCTCCTTTTGTCGTCGTAGGGTTCCGTTCCAGCAGCTGGTGGTGGGGCTCCTGTCTCACCAGATTCTGCTGCAAACGCTGGCCACGCTGTTGCTCGAAAGCACGCGGTTCCGGCTGCCGGCGCTGGCCAGCGTTCTCGCTTGCCCCGCGTCTCCTGCCCGCAGCAAGCAACGACCCGGCCAGTACCGCCTTGCCGGTGAGTGTCCTTGTCCGGCGGTATAACTTCCGTGCGATTTCTCGTTACGTAGTTCACGGCTACTATTCGCGAAGCGAGGTTAATGTTCGGTTACTCTAAAGGTGGTCTAAACGCCTCAAGCCGTCTTTGACTGTCTGTGTGAGCTGTGAGTACCTTCGACGTTTCGAGGGCGGACAAAATAAAAAGGGCCCTTTTCTGACAGAATTTTACAAGGCGCGGAATCAGTTCCGCTCACCTGTTTCTGCGAAATTATCTGCCGAGTATAACAATGACTGAAGCGTTTAAATCCGCCGTTATAGCTCAACACGTATGCTGTCATTCCGCCAAGCTCGATGATGCGGGTTCGATTTTCGGCCACAGCGGCCGAGATTATACAAGTGCGACCTGCAAGAACTCCTGTCTTGCAAATCGAAGGAAGAAGGCGCATCTTAAGGAACCCCGGGTGGTCAAAAATATTTAGTCTCTTACTACATTGTGCCTCGGGGTGATGTTGCTTTGACACGTAAACCTTGCAGATGCGTTATGAGATAGTGTCGTTAGTTGAGCTAGTTGGTATCAATGTATCGCAACAAACGGCCCGAAAAACGAGACGGGGGCACACAGAAATGATTAAAGAGAACAAGCGCTGACTGTAAAGTCAGTTTTTTTTTTCTTTTTTAGCGCGACTTACATTGGTCATATTCTCGCCGTTTCGCTGTGGCTTGTGCCCACACTGCGAGCTGAGCCGTTGCCTAGCAACCGCCGCATCTGGCAGCTCCGCTCGCGGCGCCATCTGGCGTGACGTCAAAGGATGATACGGTGAAACTGCGTTGTGACAGCAGCGGAGGAGACGGCGTTGCATCATAGTTATAGACGGGACGGCTCGGTGGGAACCGTTGGCAGATATGGAAAGTGAGTCGGAGAGACTGAAAGAAGCCAGGCTTCGTTGTCAAAATGAAAGCAAGAGCAGGCAGTGGGTCGAGGAGACGGAGGAAGAACGAGCCGCACGCCTCGAGAATCTTCACCGCATAGAAAACCAAGCCAAACAACAAGATTAACCGTATCTCTCGCTACGCACACCCAGGCATACCAGAGTGAAGCCGCAGCCATTTTTTTTAATCCGAAATAGATAAAGCACGTAACCGTACAGTTGTGAAGCATGTACTGATGTACTAACTGATAATTACCGAAGGAGCCAAGGTTGTTCCGCGGCTTAACTAGTGTATTTACTGCTCTTTTTTGATGCGGAGTGCTGCGACTCGCGCGATGTATTGCATGCGCCGCGATCTCTTTCTAACACAGGTCAGCTGGAAGTGATACCCGTGGAACAGCTTCGCAGCCTGCTCTCCGTACTCGAGGAATCGTACGGCATGGCCACCGACTTCGACGAAAGGCCCGGCCTCAAGTTCCTGGTCCAAAAAGTCGCTCGCTGCGAGGTGGCCGCCAACCTGTTCAAGCAGGCGGCCATCAGCTGGGCCATACAGGCAGTGGTGCTCCTCGAGCTGTGTCTGGGCCGACCTGCTGCCCAGCCGCTAACGATGGACGCCGTGAACCGACTCGTGGCGTCCTCTGGCTCTCCCGGAGCAAGACGCGACGGAGAGGAATGCTGCTGCGACGGTGGAAGCGAGGATGAAAACGACGAAGAGCGAGAAATAGACGAGGAAGATCTTCGGCATACCGCAGGCAGGGCGAAAGACGAAGTTCAAGACCCGAAAGGGGGTGACAGAAAAGGCGTAGAGAAGAACGAAGATGGGCAAGGAGAGCCGAAGTGCGAGGAAACAACGAAGATTGGTGCTGACGACGACGGCTCAGTCCGAGAAGAAGTGGACGTCTCGGAGAAGGCCGCCGTTCAGGGCGAGAGCGAGGCGAAGTCGACGCAAGACGAAACGGTCGAGAACGAACGCGTCCTAGATACGGGTGCAGGAGATAGCTTATCAGCTGGTGAGGTCAAGGATGACGAAGCCCAGACGGTCGACAGCCACGGTGGAGGAGGAGACGAGGGCGTGGAACGTGGGAAGGAATATGAGCGCGTGGAGACCTCGGGAAAGTGCGGCGGACGTTCTCGTCTGGCTAAAAAAGACGGCGAAGTGTCGGCGTCGTCATCGTCCGAGGACGGTGAAGACGAAGCGAGAGCGCCTATCGACTCCTTCGAGGACGACGAGTGCCAGTGGAGAAAGAGAAGGCGACGGCGGTTGCGGAGAGAGCAGCGTATTTCCGAATCCCTGAGCATCCGGAGGGCAAAAAGTAGTCTCAGTGAAGTACGTAGCGAATTTTATTCTTCCTCATCCATCCATACGTCCGTCCGTCTTTCTTTCTTTCCTTCTTTTTTTCTCTCTTTCTTTCTTTCTTTCTTTTGACGCCACCCGGAATGATAGCTTATAACGAAGCCGAAGAACGAGTTTACGACATAATAAATGGATTGTCACGTGGTCCTCGCTGTGAAAGATAAGATAATGACGTTAGGGGGGAGGGGGGAAGGTCGTGAGTGGCGAAGTTGGCCCCCTCAATGTGCGAATTTACCATATAGAAAACAAGCAACGATCAAAGCAAATTGTTAGCGCCGTTGATCACAACTGTCAAAATCACACCTAAATGAATTCATTGCTGCATGACCGTCGTAGATTCGTCGTAGATTGTTGAATCGTCATAGATTCAAGCTTAATTGCTTGCGCTTCCGCTTGTACGAAAGTTCGCGCAACATTTGCATCGCGTACGTGGTTTGATGAGATAGGATTCACGAGTGTTCCTCTGTAAGATGGGCGACTATTTGAAGTTTCGAGTGCGCTTAGGCGTGCCTTGTGCCAAACGATAACGTTCTAACAGTTGTCAGAAGTTGACAAATGGGCTCCCTGAAATGTTTACCAGTTTACGTTTGTCGATAACGAAATACTGTTCACCACGTGCCGTTGCATTTCACGGCGTACTTAGCTCTCGTGGTCACGTGACGGATGGAAATTCTCTGCGTGATCTTGATTTCTCTTGGCGCGCCCTGCCGGTGTGAGATTTGTAAATGCCGTGACACGTTGTAACATAGTCGTACCACTTTCGTTGGTATTCTTGTTTCAGGATCGTTGCTTTCTTGCTTATTCAATGCTCCCGTTTGTAGGCGAGTCATAGCTTTACTGGTGTGCTCCCGCCCGAACCCGGTATGACGTAGTAAGCCGTAATACAAGGTGTTTTGATTGACCGGTTAGTTTGACAGATGCTCCTATTGAGCCAAAGGCTCGTGAATGACATATATCAACTCGTCACTTTCACGACACGGCTGCTCAATACCCTTTTTTTTTTTTTTGTCATTTGTGCATGTGCTGTAACGGTCACTTTGCTGCGTTACATGGCGAGTACGCAGTGAAGCCAGCTTTAGGGACCGTGCACTCGTGCACGTGATTTTGATAAGGGTCGTTTCTTTGTTGCATTTGCAATTAATATGGATGATCTCGGCGGGTTTTTGTCTCCGCGATGTTCCGCATAAAGTTCCGATCAGCAGCTGTGAACTTCCATCATTAGGGCGGGGTCGCGAGTATTGGCGCGCGCGTTATCTCTACAGTAATCAGTAGATGGCACGCGTACATTTATACGTGATGTACTCCTCTCACCGTTTACTTCGCGTTTAGAGGACAAACAGCGTGAAAACCGTCTCATTTCCAGGAGTGGCCGTATTTGCTTGCTCACGTGCTTTGTTGAGTCTCGCAAGATCAGACAAGAAGTTAGCTGCTAACCTTACTTCATATTACATTCCAATTCGTTATTATCGAATTGCCTCGCCCTTGTGCTAAAATTGTGTGTTTTTTTTACTCTTGCGATAAGGCAACCGCAGCAAGTTAGTGAGATAAAAAAGAGGAAAAAAATGTCTTGCGCAGTTTTTAGTTAGCTAGTGTACTTTTGATGCCACTTGTCAGGACTTCAGGTTAGCTCTCCCTGCGCTTTTTTACACACTGCTGTTGCTTTTTTTTTTGTCGGGTCTGTAGGCTAGCGGCGAGGATTGGAACCCGTACCGGCGGCTGAGGTCGCTTTTTGCCGACCTGTGCGCCCATTATGCGCGGGTGGCGTCCCCGGAGGCCAAGGAGGGCGCCATCTTGGACCGCGTGTGCGACCAGCCCATCTTCTTCCTCATGGCGCAGCCGGACACCCTCCCGGACATTTTGCCGGACAGGCGCGTATCGCGGTAAGCGAATCTCGCAAAGCCTCGTGAGATCATGGTAATAAGGGCTGCAGTGCGAGCACGAATGTGCTAGAAGAAACAGACGAAAGGCGAGGCACGGAAAGCAAAGAGGACAACACGAGTTGTGTTGTCCTCTTTGCTTTCCGTGCCTCGCCTTTCGTCTGTTTCTTCCAGCACATTCGTGCTCGCGCTGCAGCCCTTATTACCATGGAATCAAACCAACTAGCCCAAATAGCCATTCTTCCTCATGAGATCATGAGGTCACTGCCCCCTTTTGGAATGCAGGGCAGACAGCGCTGGTTCCGCTGCGGGCTCCGAACCAGCTCCTCGCCATCCCGTTCCTCTGCTGGCCACCGACTCGTCGTCAGACTCGTCCGAGCCCGAGATGGCGTCCGAGTCGGTGCTGCAGCCTGACCGCGTCTACTCGATCGTCACCGAGCGCGCCATCCAGTCCATGGTTTCCGAGTACAAGCGGCGCAAGACGAGGCACTCGATGCCGGCACCCGTGGCTCCGCCGTCGACGGCAGCACTCCGCCACCAGAGGTCGTCGGTGAGCAGCGTGGTCAGCAAGAAGTCCTCTCTTTCCAAGGGCGCATCGATGGGCTCCGACGAAGGTGGTGCCGTAGTTGAGAACGCCGGTACCTCCTCGCCTCCCCCTCTGCCTACGGAGGTGGAAAACCAGCGCAGAAGCTCCATTCTTAAGGTAGGTCAAAATGGTCAAAACCCGAATATGCTGAACTCGGGTAAATACAGTAGTCCTTTATGTCTAACTGTTTCAAACGTGACTTAGCACGAATCAATCGGGGAAATCTACGGCTACATCGAACAAAAAAAAAAGGTCACTGCTTTTTCTTATTTTTTTTCTTATTTTTCTTCCTTCTGTTTTCATATGCATAGATACGTACTTATATACGATGAATGACGCCGGCGGCAAAATCCAACCAAGTGGGTCCATATAATTCAATTATTAAAATATCTCAAATAGCAAATGCTATCGCAATAATAGCCGGAACACTTCACATGACAGATAGCATGAGACGTTACAAGAAGTTGGCTTTCTCTCACGAATGTTGGCCTTGTATCGCGGGAGGGGCTTTCCCGCATTAATTTAGGAGCGTGAGTGGTGACAGGTACGCACAGCTGCGTGGGAATACTAAGGCTCTGTTTACATCGATTTTGTATTTTGACATGTATAACTTGCCCCTGAATATAACTGGCACCCCCAACTGCGAGTCTCAAAAAAGTGAAAAAACAAATTTTTTTTTCGAGTATTGTTGTGGAATTACCTTCTTTGCATTATCGTGAAGCAGTGCCGGGAAGCCAACTTCGCAGCAAAGTTGACATTCAAACTGTGGTAAACTTCTTGAAAGTTCTGTACAGAATTACCTACTATAACATATGCTCCCCCCCTTTCTTTGCTAGACTTCGATAATTCAGGATTGATTGTATGTCAAAACATGTCCTAATGGTTTGAATCTGGGCTAGTAGGGGACCTTGCATGTTGAGTAGTTGCAGCAATATTAAAACACAAATGAAGGAACGAAACGCAAAAGCACTGCTGTCTGACAACTTCCTTTTTAAATTAACTCCATGTGTCCTAAACCACAGGGCAAAATTTACAGAAAACCTACCTCCGGGTTTTCGGTATAAAATATGTTGCCAGGTTTTGGCAATGTGCAAACTGTGTTACGCAGCTCGTATGAGCCACTAGTCCAATAGAATAAAAAAAACAGCAAATGTCTTCTGTCGGCACTCCAACTAAAGTCCACTATTTGACTACGAACCTCTTCTCACAGCTCATGAATTACTCCGTTGATTGGCTAATGTACCTTTCACATCACCTGTGAGCACTGGAGTGGTGTATGTTGCTGCACGCTTACAGAGCCATAATAAAGGCATATATGTATATGTCTTCCTAATATACTTACTTTTGTGCACACAGTTGTACCAAGCTACGAAAATGAAGGCTCTCTTTCTTTCTGCTTGTTTCTTCCTTCATTTTTTATGTTTGAAAGAAGTGTTGCTTTCAATCACATAGTATTTCCTGAAGAAGTATTCTGTATCAGAATATCTATTAACCAGGCAGCCCAATATGCTTTCTTTGTTACTCTCTCTTTTTGACGACAGGATGCAGAGGCCCATGTGCAAGTGTGGTCCCAACTGGCCCAATCTGTTCTCGAAACTTCACCTTTCTCTTTGCGAGGCTGAGTTCTTGGCCTTGGTGCCTGTGTTCTACGCGGGCGTCGAAGTGCTAATCAATTGCGGGTCTTCAGAGCCAGAGCTGAGGGCACTCACCGCTGACTGGCTGCATCGCGTGGCTCTCTGCTTAGGCTTCAGCGGCAGCTCGGTATCTTCCAGCACCTTGCGGCAACACCTCTAAAACTCGGGAAACGGGCTTCATGTGTTAATGTTCTCTGTGAGATCTAAATGTTTAAAGCCCAGCTTCATTGTTACCGAATTTTTGTCTGCTTGCAGTACAGCTTCGAAATGAGCCCTGTGCTATCCTTTCTTCGTTAATATCTTCCAGCATTGCTGCCCAGAGGTCGTCTCGTACGACCACATGGAGCTTGTTTGTTCAGTGGTCAGTTATGCAGTGCTGTAATGAGACGTTTGCATAGAGACTTTCCATTTTGATTTGCTTGTGATTGCCGTGTGCTGACGCAAGATTCTGACTGTCAGCTGTTGAGTTCTGAGAAAGCCCATACAATGCTGGAAATTTCGTGGGAAAGAAAAAAACTCTCGTGTTACAGATGGGTGGAATTTTCCTTTTGAAAGATTTCGATTGAGCTCAATTTGGCCTTAGTTATATTGTCCTTTCAGATTATTGTAAAAACGTACGGATATACAGTCAATCCCCTTCATAATAGACAGATGTTATCTAGAGACAAGTAGGTATAAGAGACACCAATCTGCCTGCATTGAAAACCGGTGTTGATAATCAAAAACGTACAAGGTACCCTGCTTATAAGGGAGATCTCATATAAAAGAGAAAAATGCATATCTGCCCAATGCATATCTTTTTTTTAAGGGGGTTTAACTGTATTGCAATTATGAAAATCTGGGTATGTGCAAACTATAAACCTTTCTTATAGTTTCAAGGAAGATCAGTCAATAAAAGCCCTATTTGACATGTTCTGTTCATGCAGCATACAGTACATTTAATATATTAGCTGTCATTTTCAGGAGTTGGCGCAACTGTATCCAATTTTACGGTACGTTTGTCTGGGCTGAATAAAAGCTTACAGACATCATTCCCGTGTTTGATGGCACAACCAGGGAACAACAGGAGGCACATGTAGAATGTGAGTGTTGTAGCACAGAAGCTGTTATTGTATATATCTATGAGATTGCCTGTTATGTTATGTCTATTAGCTTCTAGTCACCTTTTCCTGTGATTGTCATCTTTATTTGCATTTTTTGTTTCTGGTTCTTTGTGAGTGTTACACTTAGAGTAGCCTGCCTTACACCTTTATTTCTACTTTGAGTTTGCTGTGTTGTGTGTTTACCTTAGAAGACCTTCATGTACCTCTCAAACCTTACTGACCTGAGACATTTTTATATGAAAGTCAAGTGCCATTCAGATTGAACCAGTGCTGGACATACCCTTCTTACTATAGGCTTAGTCTACCAGCTGAGTGTCTCGGGCAACGTGTTGTCACATCAATTGTGTGTTACCAAGTGTGTTCGGCGGTTTCTTAAAGGAAATGTGGCACATTTAATTCTCCTTCAACTAACATGCTTGCTGAAAATATGACATAAGGCTTGTCTGCCAGCATATCTAAAGTCATTATGAACGTGGTCCGTGCAAGTGCAGACGTAAAACTCTCACCATTGGCTCAGAAGACATCTCAGTACTTCCACGATTTCCACCTCCAGTAAAATTTATAGGTGGCACATTATTGCGATGGCTATGTGACTATCCTTAACATTGTGTACATGTTATTACACATTGCAACCTATCTATGACACCTGCACCATGTTTTTAGTGTCTGAGGTTATTTTAATCTTACATTGCACATAACTTAAATGTACACTGTGGCTATGTCTTAGCACAATATTTTACAGTGTGCTGTGAACATGAATTTGTATCCCTGATGTCATATCTTTAGCACAAACAGGAAGAACAAGAAGGCTTTCTTCCTGGTTTCGTTAAAAATATGACGTCGGGAACACGCCACCAACTAGCCCGAGAGGAAGCTTTATTGATGTATTTTCATGGAGACAGAACATATGTAATTAGTCTACCGAATATTTTCACGTCTCACCTTGTATCATGTTCAAGTCTTTGCTTTGCTTTTCGTTTTGCAGGGATGTGTGTGAAAGAATAGTTATTCTTGGCTGATCCGAATTTATTGTGAACCAGATATTCTGTCTTATATGCACATTTATTACCATTTGTCGAAATTTTTTTCAAAACAAAGAAGCCTGTCGACTTCAGGCTTCTTTCACTACCACCAGTATTTTCTTCTGTAATGGCTATTTTGTGACTGCTATAATGTTTTCACAGTGCTATAATGCATTGGTAATGACAACTTGAAATTCTGGCCACCTTATGAATTTTCATCTACAAAATAGCATTCAAAGGTGATGCCGTGGAGTAAAATGTTATCTTTTAAAGCATTTCTGCAAATGTTGGCTTGAAGAGAAACTCATAATTAGCATACGTGCAAAAAGTCACGTTCTTAAAATTTCTTATACCTTTCATGAATGTTAACTGATTTTTGTGGCAGACACATCACGTTTGCTATGACCATGCATTTATTTTGCAATCAGTCTGTCGGATGTGTGTTGTGTTTCCTTTATTGTGTGGAGAACAATGTGGGTTTGTGGTCAATGGTTTGGGTGCCAAAGGTCCCTGTGTTGATACATAGGCTAAGCACAGTTCTGGGGACAAGCCTGATTATATGCATTTATACAATATATATATTTATATTGTGTATGCCTGGCGCAATTCCCCCACATCACTGCAAACATTCGAGGTTGTTGTTGAATGTCGAGCTGTTGTGTTGCATGTGCTATTAAACACCTAAAGGAAATCAAATATCTGCATTTCTGACTCTTTTGCTTATCATTTTGTTACATAGAGTGAGGAAAACTTGTCATGCTATCTCATAACTGAATGTGCATTTAATGCTCTTATTGTAAGCGAAAATTCGCAGGCTGTAGGATTTTAAAATGTAACTAAGGCATTCAGAGCCAGGGTAGTGAAAGCAGGTTCGGGCTAATTGAAGACCCACCACAATAAAATTTTAATTAGCTGAAGAAACTTGAGATGTGCAAACAATGAAGACAAAAACATACTACAAGACAGATGCTTTATTTGCAACTGCCCTTTATTTGCAACGAAAATAATAATATATACGCGCATCAAGCTCATGTAAATTCACATATCATGCCACAAGAGATTGTGTGGGTCAGTCTGCGAACATGAAATTCGAAAACAGACCTCCGTCCATCAAAGGGTGTCAAAAGAAAAGCCACTTCCATTTTCTTGCAACATCAAAGATGTGGAACAAATGCACTTATCACCTGCTTTCTTTGTCAGGTAAGCCTCGATAATTGCATGATCTCTGCCGATATCGGATACGTGATGCACTAGCATTCTTGAGTATTGCCCGCTTCAGAGTACGGCGCAACCAGCAGGGAAGCTGCGAGCTCACCTGCACAACATAGTACGGGTTGGGTTAAAGATAGTAGGCTGATATCTAAATATCGGTGACGGTGTGATTATGGGGGCTGATTGACCGCACCTGTAAGCAACGCTCGTATGAATTTTCTGCGGCAGCCGCGAACATAGGCCAAGTCCTATACGGCACGCTCCCACAATTATATCGTTCATGTTCACACAGACGTCACGAAGTCCGAGGCACCACTAAAGAGGTTGGGAAGATTTAAGTTTATCTGCGTTGAAATCTCTTCCCGAAGACTTCGACTAGCCACCGAAACACGGATGATCATCTTACAGAAAGAAAATTAACACGTTTAGTTGGTCATTAATTAAGCACCGTCTTCGAGGAAGCTTGATGATGTTTCATAGTAGCCAGTTTTAAAATACACCCGCCATGGTTGTCTAGTATATAGTTGTATATAACTGACCGACTACTGACCATGCTGGTCGCGGGATCGAATCCCGGCCGCGACGGCCGCATTTTTAGATGCGGAGCATCTAATACTCGAGGCTTGTAGTGCGGCGCCGTCCGCAAGCTTCCTCCTCCTTCTTCCACCATCTGTGCATCCCTTCCTCCTCTACCCCCCGCCGCGGTGGTCTAGTGGCTAAGGTACTCGGCTGCTGACCCGCAGGTCGCGGGTTCGATTCCCGACTGCGGCGGCTGCATTTCCGATGGAGGCGTAAATGTTGTAGGCCCGTGTACTCAGATTTGGGTGCACGTTAAAGAACCCCAGGTGGTCAAAATTTCTGGAGCCCTCCACTACGGCGTCTCTCATAATCTAATGGTGGTTTTGGGACGTTAAACCCCACAAATCAATCAAATCCTCCTCTACACACCGCGCGCGCTTCACTCCTCCACCATCTGTGCACCCTTCCTCCTCTACACACCGCGTGCGCTTCTCCTCTTCACGAACATTCGCTAGCTGTATAATGTAGCGCGCATGCGCCGTCACGCTTCGAGAACATCGGCAGCTGACGCGCGCGCATGCGCCGTCGCGCTTCGAGAACATCGGCAGCTGACGCGCGCGCATGCGCCGTTGCGCTTCTCCCCCTTCTCGAACATTCGACAGCTGACGCGCGCATGCGCCGTCGCGCTGTATATATACTCAAGGTCGGCGCTCGCTCGCTCAGTTGCCGCTCGTCGGTTGGTTTGTACGGCGCGTCGACGTCCAAGGTCGCGGTGAAATGAATTCCAACGAATCCACAAACACAATGATCGACGTCCCTTCGACCAGCGCCGCCCTTTCGCATACGTGTGTACGTGTTCACTCATTTAACACCCCCTCCTACAACCACGTTAACCAATTTAGCCATCGATCCAAGTAATTCGCAATTTAACACCCCAATTCATGCTGACCCGCAGGTCGCGGGTTCGATTCCCGGCTGCGGCGGCTGCATTTCCGATGGAGGCGGAAATGTTGTAGGCCCGTGTGCTCACATTTGGGTGCACGTTAAAGAACCCCAGGTGGTCGAAATTTCCGGAGCCCTCCACTACGGAGTCTCTCATAATCATATAGTGGTTTTGGGACGTTAAACCCCACATATCATTAACACCCCATTTCACAACCACGTTAACCAATTTAGCCATCGACCCAAGTAAGTCGCACTTTAACACCCCGTTAACCAATTATATGCTCCGCATCTTCCTCAGTGTTCCCCCGAGGGAAGCTGCGGGCAATTTTTTTTATGGAGGTGAGATTGCTTGAGGCCTTTCTATTTAGGTGCACGTTACAGAACCCCCAAGTGATCGAAATTTCCGGAGCCCTCCACTACAGCGTATCTTATGATCATATCGTGATTTTGGGGCGTTAAAACCCAACAATTGCATTTAGTGTTCTAAAACCAGAACAAAGATAGCGTTCGTTGCGTACGCTCGCTATTTTCATCACTGGAGGGGCCACGCAAAGGTATAACGTACGACGCATGCGCAGTGGTGACAAACATTACGTAGTTTTAAAATACCGTTTGCAAAAGCGCTGCGGGCGTAGCGGGCTCCATATGAGCTTTAGAATAGCGTTTGCCCTGTTGCAAACCGCAACGCACGATCGCAGCGAAACCGTAGCCTCGAAACCAGCGCTTGCGGGCCACATGCGGGCCGCCATTACCGCGCGCAATTTCGGATTTTTCGCGTGCGGTCCGCGAACGCCGACTCGCGTTACGACGCATGAGCAGTGGCAGCGACCGCACCGCAAGGTCTCACAATGCACTATTCTAAATCTCCCTTTTAACGTAAAGCTTTGCGTACCCTATTTTAAAAGCTCCCTAGTAAGAGTTTTAGAATAGGGTATACCGGAATTTTGGCGCACGCTGTCCTTTGCGTTTGCTGCCGCTGCGCACGTGTCATACTCTAATCTCCGCGGGTACCCCCGTTATGTTGGCGTGGGTAACCCAAGGAACGCTCTTTCGGCGTACCCCATTCTAAATCTGCCGATTGCGTCATGAAAGAGTACACCGAAGAAATGCGTAACGACAATTATGTATCTTTTTTTTTTCGGCACCCGCAACGAAGTAAACTGCCGTTCAGCGACAGCCTTTTTTTTTTCAGCACAAATACTTACACAACCCGAATTCATGTTGAATACGTATAAGTGTATGGGAGCCCAAACCCACAAAAATGGGTAACGCTTCCTGAACCAGGAGCGCCAGATAGTGGCCTGTTTCCGTGCAAGCGCGCTGTAACGCTTATCCACTTGTTTTCATTGAACGAAAGTGTTCCTTCAACTCTTGAGGCTATAACGGCCTCGCGAATTAAACTTGGGCCTTTATCGAAAGACTACGATTGCAGGCAGATGTTCTGCGCTACTCTTTGTAGCACCATTCGTACACCGTTGTCGAGAGTCGTCAGAGTGGCGACGCGTATTCGAGACAAATGGCAATGGAGGAGGGGACAGTGTTTAATTACTGCGGCTGCCAAACAGCGATGTGCTTCGTTTGATTAACAGCGTCGCTCGTGATGTATGGTCGCAACAACGAGTGGTTGACTGCGGGACCCTGCCGGCGCAGCTCGCTGCTCAAGTGAGCAAGCGAAAGCAAGATTGCAATTTAGGGAGTTACGGGAAAGTTGGATATCGATGTTAGTCGGCTATTCTCATCTATACATCCTGAGTTTTACCCTATTGTATAGGCGCGGTAAAAAGCATACACTTTTGCGTGCATACTATAATGCGCATATATATCGTTTATACAAAAGGAACATATATTTCGTTGATATGTTTGAGAAATGCCAACACGGTGATAAGCGTATCGGTTTGAGCATTAAGTGGTTTAACGCTTCTTAATTAGGTTCTTCGTTTCCTGGGAAAGCTTGCCGGTGTCCTGTCTAGCTACCCTGCCTCCAACTTCCACTGCACACTCCGTGATGATACTCGTCAGATTATCATTCATTGTATCTACGCTAAGGTTGGTTTCCTCGCTAAGAGCAGAGTACCTGTTCTGCAGTGACACTCTGAATTCCTGTACTTTCCCTCTCAGTGCTAGCTCATTGATTTGCTTCTTGCGTATCAGTTTCTGTCGTTCCTTCTTCAAGTCTAGGCGGATTCGAGCCCGCACCATTCTATGGTCACTGCATCTTACCTTGCCAACCACTTCCACATCCTGCACGACTCCTGGGTGTGCAGTCATTATAAAGTCTATTTCGTTCTTATTTACGCCATTAGGGCTCCTCCATGTCCACTTGCGGTTTTCTCGTTTTCGGTAGAAGGTATTCAAAATACGCAGATTATTGCGTTCTGCGAATTCTACTAGTAGCTCTCCTCTGGCGTTTCTAGTGCCGATGCCATAATCTCCTACTGCCTGGTCTCCAGCCTGCTTCTTCCCTACCTTTGCATTAAAGTCGCCCATTACTATGGTATACTGTGTTTTCACCTTACTCATTGCCGATTCCACGTCTTCATAGAAGCTTTCAACTGAAGCGTCATCATGGCTGGATGTAGGCGCGTAAGCCTGTACTACCTTCATTTTGTATCTTTTATTCAGTTTAATTACAATGCCTACCACCCTTTCATTAATGCTATAGTAATCCTCTATGTTGCCAGCTATGTTTCTGTGAATTAGGAACCCTACTCCTAGTTCTCTTCTGTCTGCCAAGCCCCGATAGCAAATTACTAATTAAGAAGCGTCAAATCATGAAAGTGGCAAGTACAACAGACAAAATAGAACTGGCAGAGCTTTCGAAGCTGATTAATAGACGTAAAGTATGTGATGTAAGAAGGTATAACATGGAGAGAATTGAGCACGCTCTGAAAAACGGAGGAAGCGTCAAAGCAGTGAAGAGGAAACTTGGGATAGGCAAAAGGCGGATGTATGCACTAAGGGACAAAGAAGGCAAATTAACTACCAATATGGATAGGATAGTTAAAATAGCGGAGGGGTTTTACAGAGATCTGTACAGTAGCCGAGACAACCACGACCTTAATACTATAAGAACTAGCAGTAACCCAGACGACACCCCACCGGTAATGATAGAAGAAGTCAGAAAAGCTTTGGAGAGCATGCACAGAGGCAAAGCTGCTGGTGAGGATCAAGTAACATCAGATCTGCTGAAAGATGGAGGACAGATTGTGTTAGAAAAACTAGCCACTCTATTTACGAGGTGTCTCCTGACGGGAAAAGTACCAAAGTCTTGGAAGAACGCTAACATCATCTTAATACATAAGAAAGGAGATGACAAGGACTTGAAGAATTACAGGCCGATCAGCTTGCTCTCTGTAGTATACAAGCTATTTACAAAGGTAATTGCTAGCAGAGTAAATAAAACATTAGAATTCAATCAACCAAAGGAACAAGCAGGATTTAGAACGGGCTACTCAACAATTGACCACATTCATACTATCAATCAGGTAATAGAGAAATGCTCAGAGTATAACCAACCACTATACATAGCCTTCATAGATTACGAGAAGGCGTTTGATTCAGTAGAAATATCAGCCGTCATGCAGACACTGCGGAATCAGGGCGTAGACGAAATATATATAAACATTCTGGAAGAAATCTACAGGGGATCAACTGCTACCATAGTGCTTCATAAAAAAAGCAACAGAATACCAATAAAGAAGGGTGTAAGGCAGGGGGACACAATCTCCCCAATGCTATTCACTGCGTGCTTACAGGACGTTTTCAGAAGCCTAGAATGGGAACAGTTAGGGATAAGAGTTAATGGACAGTACCTCAGTAACCTGCGCTTCGCCGATGACATTGCATTGCTGAGTAACTCAGGGGACGAATTGCAACTCATGATTACGGAGTTAGACAAGGAGAGCAGAAAGGTGGGTCTTAAAATTAATCTGCAGAAAACGAAAGTAATGTACAACAACCTCGGAAAGGAGCAGCGCTTTGCGATAGGTAATAGTGCACTTGAAGTTGTAAAAGACTATGTCTACTTAGGGCAGGTAATAACCGCAGAGCCGAACCACGAGATTGAAGTAACTAGAAGAATAAGAAAGGGGTGGAGCACATTCGGCAAGCACTCTCAAATTATGACAGGTAGATTGCCACTATCCCTCAAGAGAAAGGTATATAACAGCTGTATCTTGCCGGTACTTAGCTACGGAGCAGACACCTGGAGACTTACAAAGAGGGTTCAGCTTAAACTGAGGACGACGCATCGAGCAATGGAAAGAAAAATGGTAGGTGTAACCTTAAGAGACAAGAAGAGAGCAGAGTGGATTAGGGGACAAACGGGAGTTAAGGATATCATAGCTGCAATAAAGAAGAGGAAATGGACATGGGCCGGGCATGTAGCACGTAGACAGGATAACCGCTGGTCATTAAGGGTCACCAACTGGATTCCCAGAGAAGGGAAGCGGGGTAGGGGGAGACAGAAGGTTAGGTGGGCAGATGAGATTAAGAAGTTTGCGGGTATAAATTGGCAACAGCAAGCACAGGACCGGGTTAACTGGCGGAACATGGGAGAGGCCTTTGTCCTGCAGTGGACGTAGACAGGCTGATGATGATGATGATGATGATGATGATGATGATGATGGTTTAACGTGTCATTCCTTCAACCAATTTTAAGAACTCGACCGAATATTGCGGCGTCGCTGGTTGTGCGTGAAATATCGCTCTTTATATACATGAGCTATTTTTTTTTTCCGAGATGGGTAGATCGTCAAACGTTTAATATCAAGGGTCCTAAGATACGCGACTTGCGCACATTCGATTGCAAATAAGTAACTTATAAGAATCTTCGGGTCAAGCGGGATTCGAACCCAGGCCGTCTGCATGGTAAGCGAGGGTTCTACCCCACAGTCACGCTAGTGCGTAATAAAAGTTTTGCAAAAAACAAAATATAGTGTGCGAGGAGTCCATGTCACGGTACGTAGCAGAAACGTGGAATCACATGGGGCTTGAAAACATGTGAATTGCGCAGTGCGAGGTTGGTTTAAATGCACACGAATTACAAAGCACACCAGCGATAATTAATTAACCATATCAGCAACAACATCGACAAAGTACTCAGGTGCGTGCGTGCGCATGCAGTTGCTCACTTTCTAGCGAGTATACAGAGTTAAACCATCACCCGACGCGAAATTCACATGTTATCGAACGCGATAACATGATCACTGTCACAGCAGACGCCTTTATCATTTTGACAACCTAGCACTCTCTTCCTTGGTCTAGCCAACCCATTCATCGTCGTTTCGCGGATTATCGCCGCCGAATTCACACTATCCCGGCGTTCACAGCAAAATTGTCGTTATTTGAACTTGTGTTAGCCTTTCGTGCTCTTCCGACGACGCGCAGGGCCGATGTTTCAGCTAGCAGCTTTTACCGGTCGGAGCGCGTATACCGGTGCTCTCTCTGGCTTTGGTCGTCACCAACTCAGTCGCGGAACCAACGATATTGCTTCCTATTCGTCGTATGTGGCGTACTGTGCGCGAACGTCTACTAATGGAGAAGTCAAAGTCCCCTATATACACCGCTTTGAATCGAAAATGGGTAAGTGTGCCTGTATTTACTGGTTATTTCTTTCTAATACTAACAACGATGCGCAAGCGTGAGCACTCTCAGAAAAAGCTTTGTTTAAAGAAAACAAAAAAATACAGGAAACGTTGCCGAGGAAGTTTCCTCTTTTCGTGGTCCACGTGCGCAGCCCTGTAATTGACTACATCGAACGCAGTATTCGCATGCAGTTACGCCCCGCCGCGGAGGTCTAGTGGCTAAGGTACTCAGCTGCTGACCCGCAGGTTACGGGATCAAATCCCGGCTGTGGCGGCTGCATTTCCGATGGAGGCGGGAATGTTGTAGGCCCGTACGCTCAGATTTGGGTGCACGTTATAGAACTCCAAGTGGTCGAAATTTGCGGAGCCCTCCACTACGGCGTCTCTCATAATCATAGGGTAGTTTTGGGACGTTAAACCCCACATATCAATCAAATCAATCGCATGCAGTTACCTTGAATGCAGATAGTTGAATGCAGCAGTGCACTGTAGTTTCTGTGACTTGGTTTGAAGCAGAAGGTGCTTGACGTGCTCGGCCGAGTTGGTGTAACATGCTGAAAGAAATAACGCTGCGCAAGAAACACGAGGACTAGAAACACAACGAACAAGCGCAAACTATCAACTGTTGTTTATTTGAGAAAATACTAGGGAGCTTTCGAATAGCGTACGCAAAGCTTTGCGTTAGCGTTTCGTGCCACTGCGCATGTCGTACGCTAACTGCTTGCGGGCTCCTGCTAAGTGATGGAAATGCGACCGCAAAGCCCGTCAACTTAGCGTACGCTATTTGACAACTACCTACTAATACTTATGCACGTGTAAACGAGCGTCATCATCATCATCATCTCGTGCTCAGGTTCTATCGCGAAATTAAAGTAATCTCTTTTTTTTTTCTTGGAATGTCACTGACGCGCAACTGATTCAAGTGAATGCTGCGCAATAGGGTATGGTTTGGGAATGCTTAATTCTTATTTCGTCTTTATTATTCTTCTTTATTCAGCGACGGAGAAGCTTCGTCTTCAACATCAAGCGAAAGCCAAGTAAAGATGCCCTTGACCGAATTCCGAACGCGTGATCTATAGTGCCTAAATATACAGGGTGGCCAGTGAACAGTTCTCCAGCGCGAACAGTCTTTTTTTTTTTTAAGCAGATGCTACTTGCACCGGTCTTGCGAGGCGAGAGAGGGGGAGGGGAGCGACCGTTGGCACGAGACGCGAACACGCGCAATGGGAGTGTGGGACACCGGATCCGCGACATCGTGCGACAAAGAAATGTTTCGCATCTAAACAGGGATTACGTTCATGTCGCGATAGAGCCTGAGCACGTGATGGTGGTGACGTTTCCTGTTACGTATCAGCACCAGAATTTCTTCAAATAAACTTCCGTTGGCAACTTGCGCTAGTCTGTTGTTGTAAGTGTTCCTTTCTAGTCCTCGTGTTTCTTGTGCAGCGTTATTTCTTCCAGTGTGGTGTGGTTTATAGAGTAAAGTTCTTGCAAAGGCTTGTGTAGTGCCTTGTGTAAAGGTCTGACCACATGCACCCGTTGCAGCGTGTGGCTTTCTAGACGCGGCGCCACACACTGTCTCTATGGAGAGAGAAGGAGAGAGAGAGAGAAGGCGTGTAGCATCGCACCCTTTCTCTTCATAGGGAGAGGGTGTGGCGCCGCGCCAAAAAGTCCCGCGCTGCAACTGGTGCATGTGGTTAGGCCTTTACGATGCCGTCAAAGCTCGGTATTACGGGTTGCGGCAAGGTAAGCTCTAAATGTATTTCCATCTACGCAAAGTAGTACCTGCACAAAACCAGTTAACGCTTGCTCGTCTAGAGTAGAAAGCATTTCAATTGAATCTATAAGACACGTGTTTTGCGTTTTGTGTCATCCCCAGCAGCTGCAGAAACGTGAAGAGTGATTCGCGTGCGCGCATATATGCACGCATTTCCCAAGTTGCTCTCGATGCGTGGTGTATCTGTGTATTGTTCGACGGCAGCGAAGAAAACCAGAAAGTTAACTGAGCTCCCATAACACTGATAATTGCGATTGCTTGCCTTCGTTACATTTAGAAGAGTAGCAGGGCAGAACGTACGCTGATCTGCTCGGACTTAAGTTTAAAAAATTCGCCTGATCCCACACCCTGTGGGAATTAGTTTCATGCGAAGCAGTCGGCTATGTAATCGTATCTGCTCTTTTTTTATGGAAGGGGAGGGGGGAATGGACATTTTCTTGTAAGCGTTGTAGTTGCGTGAACATCGTGGGCTTACCAGTAATGTCGACTGCATTGGTGTTTAAAGGGTACCTGACGTAAATTAAGCACTCACGTTGGAGCACATATACGTCGGTATTACTAAAATGCAGTGCACTTTACAGTCCGATGATATGAATATCATACGTAACTTTCTTTAGCGTATTCCTCCAGATCAAGTGACAGTCGAGTCTAATATGCTTAATAGTAATACAAATCACGTGTTTAGATTAAACAACTTCCAAAGCATAACAAAGACTAGAACCACTATTGCCGTTAACCTTACATGACGCCTGTATCAGACGAGTACAACCACCCATTTTTTTTTTAATATGAAAGCGCGAGCGTCGACCGCCCAGTCGATAAGCGGCGTTTAGCGAAGCACAGCGGTGAAATGAACGAGAACGCAAGCATGCCTACGATTTACAGTCCTGTACAGCTGTCTTCTGCTAGGCTGTTCCGGGAATCGGAAACCAGGACGCACGCAACAGGCGCCTTACAGACTCGGTGGTCGATGCTCGCACGTCCAGGTTTAAACAATAGGCAGCTGTACGTATGTAACGTTAATTACCGCAATATAAAAATATATATCTAGCACTGCGTTGCATGGCATTGCACCGACATAACGCCTGCATAGGGTCTCTCTCCAAGGCAGTTTCAGGGCCTGACGGAGTTCTGTGGTTTTTGTGGCCGTATGGCAGGGTTCAGCTGTCTCTGTGAACTTAAACTGTGTGGACTTAATTTATTGACGACCGCAGCTGAAAAGCAAAAACAAGAAAAGCAAACACGCCTAGAGTACGTAACAGAGATAGACGTGGTCTCATTTATTGCATGTCAGTATTGCTTTTGAAGATGGGATGCTACATGAAAAATACACGACAGGGTGGAATGACGTGAACACGCATAATATGTACAACACAATTTTTATCTCAGGGTGGACACGACATAGCCTTGTTGAACGCTTCGTTTTCGATTGAACAACATGCTCGGCGGATCTTCTGAGAATAGTTGGTTCACATTGAAGTGTCAAACTCTGCGACTACCGTGTTTCTCGCAGACTACAGAACATTGGGTAAGAAACGTGCACATACACTGCAGTGTTAACGGACGTTTTTTTGTCTTGAGCTTTCTGTAGTTGTTGAAAGTGTCGAGAGCACACGGGATCCGAGCCACGATGCAGGTGGTATTCAAGCACCTACAATCGTTTTGTAGCAATGCATGGACAATAAGGATTGTTGAAGAGCATATTACGTGATGCTTGATGTTCATCCTATACCTTATGCTTCATGGCTAGACACAATTCTCTGGTCGCAAAGAGGCTTTGAGCTCACGTTTTTGTTTGTATCACGCCTTTGGCGCATACCTTTCACAACAAGAAACGAGGCAACTTGATCGCACTTGCTTAGAGGTTAATTTGTGATCACTGTCACCTTTGCATTCACCTGGCTACGTACGAGTTCCTTCAGTTGCTCGCAATAGTAACACCCGTGTGGGGACTTCGAAGACGAACTACTTTTTTTCCCAGATGACAGTCTAGCCACGCGTCATTCAACGTGTGCTGTGATATCACATCACTAACTGTTCCAAAATAAATAACAATCAACACGTGCACACACGGGCCTAAGTGGGTGATCGGTGCGTTCAGTACGGCCTCCAGACATTGTGGTGGTCTCCCTGTGTCCGTAACGAATCTAATACGGATCCTGCCAGCGACGGGGTCTGTGGTGCGACGATGTCGTCCGTTGCGTGTTGCGGCTGCTGCTGCTGCTGTACCAACGATGGTAGCTGTTGGTGCGTCCTGATGCTGGTTGTGTCAGCGTGAACGAGCGTATTGTCCAGTCGCTGCTGCTGCTGCGACTGCTGCATAGTCGGGGTGGTCGTACCGAACCCTGCCGCGTCCATGACGCACTTCAGATCGTTGCCCAGAAACTGGAACGACGGGTGGGACATCGACCCGTACAATTGCGGATACAGCAGCGACGGCGGCATCACCGGCGGGCTCAGGTAGACGCCCGTGGTGGTGTGAGGCTGCGTGGTGGTGGTCGACGTGCCCGTGGAAGTTCCGTTGCTGCCGTAGTACGAGTGCGTGGGCAGGAATCCGCCATAGTTGGTCGGATTCGGCAAGAAGTCGAGGCTCGAAGACGACGGAGAAGAGCTCGAGCTTCCGCCGTTGCCGTTGCCCAGGAGCAGGGACGACGGTGACTTGGTGATGCGCGGGGGAGTGAGCAGCGAGTCAGAGTGCTGATTGTGCAGCGCGGCGTTGCCTCCGGACAGGGCGTTGACGTCGAGCGTCAGCGATCGCGTGCTGGACAGCGGCGAGTCTGAGGAAGGCGTCGAGGCCGTGCCCAGGAGCGCGGATGGCACGGCTGCGGCGCCCGTGTGGCCGCCGATCGAGTCCACGGGACAGGAAACGAGGCTCGCCGGGGAGTGGCTGGTGTCCAGGAGCGCTGCGAAGATGAGAAGACGAAACACGTTGTTAACGCGAGATATGCTGATGCACTGAAGGCTCTTAATATGAGTTTCGGTCTTGTTTCAATTGGTTGGGTCCTCTATTTTTTTATTTTTATCGTGCTCATGACGTCTTTCACCATTAAAATATTTTTCACTACTTATGTGTATTCTTAAGAGCCTCATAAGACTTAAGGGTTCAACTCTAAAACCTGAAAGGGTACCTCATGGTATGCCAAGACTATATACTTGATGGCGGAAGCCATATCCGTGCAATATTAACGTACGCGTACTATTCTGATTTTTATGTTGCTCTATTTCTTCCATGTACTCCCAATCACATTGAATTACTTTCAATTGATTATTACTGTACATCGCTTGTGTTCTTAAATACTCTCAAGTATATTTAGTTACCCAGTTACTTCGTAATTACTTCTTAGTTACTTCACGTCATTGTGCTTTATCGGGTCAATAATGCAATTCAAAGGTTGAATACGGATCCCACTGACGGAAAGGTGCATTTTCGTCGGCATTGATTCATGTTATTTCACGTCTCAGTTAATATAATACAATTATTGACAATGTCCCTTATGCTTTCCTTGACATAACTGTATTTTGGATCCAATTGTTTGCGTCTATAAAAGAAATGACCCCACCGAAAAATTGCCGTTTCGTGAGTGGATCCTAAAGGCACGTCAGTTGTCTTTTTTTTAACCATTCGTGTCGCCGCCGACGGTCGCATATGACGAAGCATCTGAGGCTTTCGACTTGATAGATTTAGCCTATAGCGTTCACTCACTGTTGTGCAGAGACAGTCCCGCAGCGTTGTCGGATGCTGCAACGGCAGCCAGGGAGGAGACATTCGCGGCGAGCGAAGTGGCCACCGCGGCACTGGCGTCTAGCGAGTAGCTCACGGGCGCCGTGCTGAAGCCGCCGGTGCCCGAGGCTGGGGCCAGGTACGGGTTGTAGTGTGGGTAAGCCGCTCCCCAGTGGGCGTCGGCGGCGCTCAATTGTTGCAGCGCTGCCTGAGCCAGTTCTGGAAATGAAGATGTAAAGCGTGGATGCACTTACGAATGTCAGACGTGAATACCTTGACGCACCGCAAGAGGTACAAGAAAACGAGCAAGCTCGGAGTGAAGATACAATTATCAAGCGATGAAGTGGGAACCTAATGTTCTCAGGTGCCACATGGTTCGTTACTGACCGAGAAAGTGCCGTGCCGTGATCGGGTGTCTCAACAGGCATTGACTTCCCTGTGCAGCTTGCGTAAAGGAGCCTGTCACGATCGTGAGATTCAATTAGAATTACGCTCGATGGCAGTTTGGCAGCGCTATTATAAGACGCCTGAGCAGTGGTTTCGTCACTGTATGTATCTTTGTTTTTTTGTTTTTCTTTAACTTTACATTCACGCTACATGACACTAATCCTTGAGGCCCTTGCCTAGGCAAGGTCTCGGCGAGGCATCCCAAGATTTTAAAAGAACCGTACTATGCGTTTGAAGCATGATGGCCTAAGCTGCCTATGCACCATAAAAAACCAAACCAAATCTTTCTTAAATACATTACCGATCCGCAAGCTTGTTGTGAATTTCGTACATAGTGTTTCGCGTGTTCAGAACAAGTGGATTAACAAAATAAGAAATTCTCATCATAAAGAAGAGTGCGTGCTGCAAATTTATGCTAACACAGTGCGTAAAACCATACGCCGAACGGAAGTGTTATACGCCAGCTTTCAACCTTTATAAAAATTAACGCCTGTTTTCAAGATACACAAAGCGAAACGAATAGTTCTTGCAGCAGCCATCACGTCACGTAAAAGCTATGAGGGTATAGGCTATCCTTCTTCAATTTAAGCTGTCGTTATCTCACTAATCTTCTTGCCATCGTCTCGACGTAGCGGTCTTAATTCCAAGCGTGAAAAAAATAACGTGCACTCATAGCGCACTTAGTGGTGCTTTCTGCTGCACAAAATGGTCATTCCCACATTTTATATTAAACATTGTTTCCTACAGTGTATTCGTCACTCCGGGAAATGTTTTGAATGCACGGTTTTCGTAAGCGGTACATTTTTTGCTGAAACGATCTCCCCTCTCTCTCCTTCCCTCCCCCTTCTTTCTCTTAACCATGGAAAGCACCGTGGTTCAGCCGTGGACAGCTGAACGCCCGGCTGCGACGCGGGCTGTCAGTCCTTCACTGTGTTTCTACCAAGACAGAGATAAAAGAGACGTTTGTGACAATCTCATCACCGATATATACCCGTTCATCGTGTTTATCTCTCGCATTTTGTGTTCATGATCCGCACATGGCCGTGGGGCAAGAAGAGCTTCATTTTCGCGGCTGTAATAGAGACCAATATCGGGGAGCCGCCTTCGGAGCCGCGACAGAAGAAACCAACAGCGCCGGTCCGTCCCAGGTATTGACTGAAGCCTCAGGGAGAGAGCATGCACCCCTGTTTGCCGTGCGGATTGCTGCGGAAAGAATCCGGGGAAGCGCTGTTGACCCTTAGCTTTTCTCCTTCCCCGTTGAGGCAGCGGCTGGCACGGTGTCTATGCCGCCTGCTTCGCAAGGATAAGGTTATTACACGGACATCTCAACGCCCGAGGCGTAGGGGAGAAATCGGCTTCGGAGTGTCTCGGAGACCGGACTGTGTACGCCCGTATGTCTTGAGACGACGCGAGGACTTGTTTACGCATGGCTATTAAAGGGGAGCGCGATGGCAAAGAGTCCGGCAGCGGTCTTGACGAATGGGCCGTAAAGGCAAACGGATTGCCACAGATTATCCCCGTTATGGAGTCGCGGAAGTTGGCTCATGAACGCGGCTGGGGATTGTGTAGATCCCCGTGCGTGTACACCTGCATGGCTCGCCACTTGCCTCTCAGACGCGTGATGCGGGTGGTTGCGTATATGCACCTGAAAGGTGTGTTTAGGGCGGCTAAGCACACAGGACGCGCGAGCGGATTTAGCCTAAAATCAACGGCTCTGCAAGTGCGGCGACTTTTACGAAATGGAAAAAAAAATCGTCAGCGATGCATTTAGCGGTGATCTTTCGGGGAGCTATAGTTAGACTGCTGTGAACATAAGCCACACGAGCACCAGTGTAACATTTGATTGTGCATTGCTGCTCAATTGTTGTGAGCCCAAAAAATTATTTTGAAAGGGGTTGGGAGAGAAGAAAAAGGAGAGGATCCGCCATACTTCATGCGCGTGTATGCATGAACTAATTCGTGAACGAGATTGAAGTAACTAGAAGAATGGAGTGGAGCGCACTCGTAAAACATTCTCAAATCATGAATGGCAGCTTGCCATTATCCCCCGAGAGGAAGGTATATAACAGCTGCATCTTACCGGTACTTAGCTACGGAGCAGAAACCTGAAGGATTACAAAGAGGGTTCAACTTAAGTTGAGGACGACGAAGCGAGTAATGGAAAGGAAAATTATAAGTGTAACCCTGAGGGACAAAAAGAGAACTGCAGAGTGGGTTGGGGAACAAATTTAGGACATCACACTCAAAACCAAGAAGAAATATTTATGGGCTAGGCACGCAGCGCGATGGCAAGATAACCGCTGGTAAATAAGAATCTCAAAATAGATTCTAAAATAGGGCAAGCGGGTGAGGGAGAGACAGAAAGTTAGGTGGGCAGAGGAGATTAGGAAGTTTGCGCGTATAAAGTGGCAGCAGCAAGCAAAGGATTACTTGACTGGCGGGACATGGGAGAGGCCTTCGTCCTGCAGTGGACGTAGGCCGGCTGATAATGATCACACGCAAAACCGAAATATTTAGGTACATACAAAACTAAAGCATTTTCGGTGGGGGTGGCCGATAACTCCCCCTCCCCTCCTCTTCTTCCTGACTCCACCAGTGCTGTTTAGTGACATCGAGCGCTTGGTATCTTGCCCGCAGAGCCGTATAGCAGTGGGGGAAAAATGTTTCTTCTTCGGCACACGTCTCGTTTTGTAGATTAGGCATTAAATACGGCTAAGTCAACATTAGGTCCCCTTCAAGAATTCAATTAAGGGACAGGGGGCATTTGCATGTATCGCCATTACTCATCGGCGACAGCGGTAGCTGGTAGTAACTGAATGGGAAATAGGCAAAAATATATCATATCTGACGGAAAACTCCAGTTGCCAAAACGAATCTCAGTCGTAAATGACTGCGTGGCTTCCCAACGTGTTTGATATTTAATGATGGGTAACTTTGTGTAATCGATGAGCGGAGTTCAAATGTCCTGGTAAGCCACACGCCTTGCAGTGCGATACTGCAGTTTTACGGGGATGAATTTCTGCTGCTTTTAACCGGGAGTCGCAAAGAATAAATGTCGGAGTACCACATTATACCACAGAGCCACGCCAGATTTTGGAACTACTTTTCAAATAAACTCTATACTGTTCTTGAACAGTCAATTGCGGTTGCAGTGCTGGGGGGCTATCCAGAATTATTAACATTGCATATTTACTCTTATAATACAGCCGTCATGTCGAGTTAATGTCAATTGTAGTTAAGTGCCAGGCGCTGAAGATGATTTATGTAGCAGTGTTCGGGGCTACGATCCTCGCGAGCACCAGCTGCGCTTCCTGTCAGCTTATCGCTTCGGGTGTTGCTAATACTAATTGTCCAGTCGGCATCGTTGCGCAAGTGTAAACAACTGGTTATACAAACATATGCAAATCTTCCACATATGTCTGTGCGTGCAACATTTATACATATATTTATGTTCAGTTCATGACGTGTCGCTCAATAGAAAAAAATGCAACACGGTCACCTTCCCTCCGCATGCTTCGCGTAACGTTGATTCTCTGGGTATACGTTAGATCTGCCGATTCCTTTTTTTTTTGTAGCATATATGGCATATTGCGTTCGCTAAGCACGGAGTGGCCGGGGCTGCCACGAACGCACTGACTTCTTTTTTTTATCATTTTAATAAAAAAAGGTATCATTTACCACGTGCCCTGTGTCATTGCACATAGTTTTCCTGTCTATGCATTCACATCGTCTTATTACCAGGCGTCCCGCTTCACCATAGAACTCCTATAAGGCAAATCGACTTCAGAAGAACCGGCCGAAATTGTTCGCCGACCTTTGTTCGCGGTCATAATGTGCTGGGCTTTGCGCGTCACCTTCGCAAATACGCAAGGTTTTGGCAAACCTAGATCGGGGGCCTCCCGCTCGGCCAATCTGGCTGATTTTATGCATGATCTCCGTTGGGCCATGAGTGGGTCGTTTTATTCATTCCTCTTTTAGTGCCATCACATTTTTTGTTTTCACTGTTACTGTGAGCTCTTGGCACCTGTTCTTAACAGTTTATGCAAATGAGACAGCACGATGCTCCCTAATTATCATCCAAATTGAATTTCTCGCGTCTTCTTATTTGCTCGCTCCGATGGTATCTTTTAATTCGTTCTTACTTCTTCGTCTCTCACACGTAGTTTCATCCAGTTCCAGTCAAATGTATCAGTGCAGCTGTCTCGCATTATCTCCGGGACTCAAACCGATAGCTGTGCTCTAAACTGAGCGTTAGAAATTCGTTTTCTCGTTGTAGATAGTGAATGGCAGCCGCCACGGTGACCTAGTGGTCATATTGATTTTAAAAGGGCCTATCCGCACAACCGCACTAGCCTGCCGCACGCACTGCAGGCGTAAGGCGAAAGAGCCTATCGGCGACGCTCTTCCGCTCTCCGCTTTCGTGCGGCAGAGATACCGCCACGTGTGGTGCCGCGGTGCTGAGAGCGCGTGGATACGACTATATATGTGTTCTGGTCAGACCTACCTAAGCTGGCGATTTAAGCACGAACTCGTAGAACGAGCTGTAATGCGCAAGCGCAGAACGATCGGGCCAGTATAGCAGAACGTATCTGTGCAGTTACCTCCACTGGCTCGGACCGCTATATCTGTGCGGAGCGGAGTGTAAGTGACGTTCAGCTAACCCCCGTATTCACAAACGCTCCTCGACTCGACGTTCACCCTTCGCTTGACAAAGTTGAGCCCTGCGCCGCTGCTCGGCTGAAAATGACGCTGCAATGCTTGAGAATCGCAGCGTATTATCGCTGATATGCAATGACTTACCATGCCTGGAAAGGGCGCTTCCATCGGCTTTCTCAAGTGAAGGTGAAGCATTCAGTGAAGGGACGTTCTAGAATACGGGGGTTAAACTGCTGAAACAAAGGTAGCAAGACCAAATTCCGGCCGCAACGGCCGCATTTTGATGTAAGCGACATGCGAGAAGCCTGTATGCATAGATTTAGACAGATGGTCGAGATCGTTTTACAACGGCGTCCCTCATAATCGTATCCTGGTGTTGGGATGTAAAACATGACGAATCACTACTTTCACAATCACTGACCATGGTGCGATCCAGCGCCGGGTATCCTCCGGGGTATGTCCAGCGCCCACTGCTCGGCCGTTTTTCGGCGCAGGTGATCCCACTCTCGCAGCGGGTCCAGGAACGGGGGCCGCTGGCCGAATGCACTGGCAAATGCACGGAACTGCTGCTGTTGACCTGCGCAGAAGAAAAGGGAAGACCCACTCGTAACGTGTATAATATAAACGAAGATCGAATTGATATAAGCGTTTGTTCCGATCAAGAAATTTCCTCATTGTTCGCTAGTGCTGACGAGAGAGAGAGAGAGAATATATTGTAGCGAAGGAAAGGCGGGTTGAAAGAAAGGCAAGGAGGTTAACTGAAGAAAGGTGCCTGTACTTTTGAAGGGAAAAGGAAGCGAACTAAGAGGCTTTTCTTTCTGAGGAATCCGTACGCATTCCCTTGTGGCTTCGTGCTACAAACGGGCGGTTGTCTTCTTTCCCTTTCTTAAGAGGAATAGCTTGCGATAGTAGGTCACAAAACAAACAAAAGTCACGATTGTAGCACTGTCCGAGCACTTCACAACAGTAAAGTAGCGAATTGGGCTATATATAGTTGTAACATACTCATCGCGATCAGTACGCAAACAAGCACAAAAAACACGTCGGGCTGTACGTGAAGAAGTGCACGTCCGTGTCGTACATTTTATTGTGCTTCTTGTGCGCTGCTCGTGATGGCTACACAGCAGCATTGCCTGGAAACAGTCTCAGTTCATCAGTCAGTGCGGCTGATTGAGGAAACCGTGACAACGCCCTCAGAGCGACTTGTCTTGAAGACTGAGTATAAGCCAGGGCCCCAAGATTTTGTTCTCTATGAAAGGGTGGTTGTCCAGTTGGCCTATAGGGTGGCTTCTCAACGGCAAGCGCTGAATGCATCTGAACGATTGATTGCCCTTTGACTATATACTATACGCATGGAAGCAGAGCATGCGGCATTGCTAATTCTGCACGTAGATGTTATAGTAATCGTATTTATGTGCCTATTGCACATGAATTTGCACAGTGTGTCTTTGTACATAGACTCTGCGATTGTACATGCGGTGTGCATGCCAGCTATGGTGTGTAATGCGCAGTACAAAGCGCGCAACTTGCTCGCAGCCTGTGTATGGTACAAGTCTGGTTAATATTTACTTTCAATGGGCTTGTTTGTAGCCTTTCCCCACGGGAAAATGTAAGTGAATGATGTGGTACGACGTCTCGTACATCAGTTTTTCTTGATGCTGAAACGCGAGTTTTGCAATGGCATCAGGGCTGGCAAAGTTATTGAAAGTATCAGACGAATAAAAATATTATGCACGTTCAATGAATTGCAACTACGAAAGGAAACAGAGTGGTTGATACCTTCGTCAGTTAACAGGTTTGTTGTGTTCGTTGGTTTAACAGGTAATACATTAATGCATTTGTTTTGTCTATTTCTAGTTGTGTTCAATTCTTTGTGTAACCCGCAGGTCACGGGATCGAATACCGGCTGCGGCGGCTGCATTTCCGATGAAGGCGAAAATGTTGTGGGGCCACGTGGTCAGATTTGGGTGCTCGTTAAAGAACCCCGGGTAGTCAAAATTTCCGGAGCCTTCTACTACGGCGTCTCTCATAATCATACGGTGGTTTTGGGACGTTAAACTCCCCAAGTCAATGAATCAATCAGTTCTTTGTGCAGTTTTACTAAGGTTTAGTACGTCACGAACATAGAATTTAGTAGCGGGTTGAAATAGACACATGCCTTACATTGTATTGCCTAGGATTGATGAAGTCTGTCATGAATTGATAACTTATGCGTTGTGGTATTCGATAAGTTTGATTGATATAAAAGTGTTAAAATTTTTTTGTTTAAGTGCTAACTGTGGCCGAACAGTTAACGATTGTACCTGTGACAGATGCCACCAAATTTGGGGTCAGCGCGCCCAAATATGTTCCAGCAGTAATGAAACAACTCCTATAGATGAGTTTTCAACTATCAGTATTCGCTCCCCAGTAGGAACTTCAAATACGACATCACCTCTGCTGCTCGCCGAATCGCGCACCTCAGGATTTTCAATGAAGTTTTCCATCCATTCATTCATCTCTTAGATGAGTGTCACAGGATGAATTGAGCCCAATTGCATTCATCGATTCCCATTGGCTTTCATTGCGCATCACGCCCCTAGCAACAGACACGCGCTGTTTACAAACAATCCAGCTATTGGGAAATGACTTTTTTTTTCATTTCACTGCCCTCTTTGCATGGGCACTTGCGCTGTCGTCCTGCGGAGGTGCTCCGCCGAAGGTCAAGTCCACAGCTGTCGTACGGATCCGTCGAAACCCTCATGGACACGCCCTCAAGGACACGGTACCACGCAACGCTTATTTCCATGCATTTGACTTGCGCTGCGGTGCCAGTCGACACAGTATAACTCTCCGCAACACGCAAGCACACCTCCCGTGCCTGCGAACACATTGTCCTTGAGGCTATAAGTGTTTCGCGATGCTCACGTATTCAAAAGCAACGCTGATAGCGACCTACAGTGCGGTTCTCTGATCTATAGGCTCGAGCCAAGACGTATACGTCTGTGCCTTTTTGAGAGAGAGAAAGAGAGAGAGAGAGGTAGATCAGGCGTGTGGCATTGGCGATAGCCCAGTTTCCACGTGGGATCAGAGGTGACGGCTAAAGCCACCCACAATGTGTATGTTTGTTCCTGTGGTGTACCAGTCTGCGGCTTCAGACAGGAGCTGCCGGAAGATAAACAGAGGGGAAAGAGGGGGGGGGTGCTCTTATCTTATTCTTATCTCTTGTACGTGCACCTCATAGCACCCGCAAAGATCTGGCACAGCAAGAGGTAGGTCTGTAATGCATAACAGAGGAGACAAGTCTTTATGTGGGATGTGGGCAAACGTACAAGTCTTCAAAAGGGTAATGCAACACTTTGTCTTGGAAGCTCTCGTCAGCTCTTACGTTAGCTCACAGTGCAGTGAACAGGAAATAAGAAACGGGTGCCAGCTTTGTATTAGCCACTTGACGTGGATGAGCTCCTGTCTCTTTTGTTATTTGGGCCAGGTCTGAATTCGCGCAGTCCATTTTAGAGTCGCATTTCACTATAACAGCCCCTGACGAAGTACTCTTAACAGGCGTAAATGTCAAGGCTGCAACACATCGAAGTATGCATAAAAGAAACAGACACGTAAGTGTGATGTGAACGAGTAAATAGGGGCTTTGGCATGAAGTTATTGACGGGTGCAGAACATGTTAGTTGTAAATAATCGCACACGCACGCACAGACACTACAACTGAGGCCACACGCAAGACGCAAAATACAAATACATGTGTATAGTACACGTGCATGTGTGTGTTTACTACATTACGGTGAAGTTTGTGCCACGTTCGAAATGCAAATACCATTATACTATATATATTGTCTTTTGCACTTTGCATGTGGCACATCTATAGATGTGCTCTTGACGCACACGTATGGAACTGCGAATGCGCCCGTACGTCTATTTGAATGCACATCTGCCAGACGTGTATTTTTCGTATGTCTGCCCTTTCGTCATTTCCGCGACCGCACTTTCTCGAAGCACCACCACTCGTATACACAGATGGAAAGCCACAAACCACGATTCCGCTCGTTTTTATCATCGCTCCCGAGTGGAAAACAAATACCACCCGTGTTCTATCCCGTGCGCGTCAGCAGCGGGAGGAACCTCTCGCTATCAATCGAACGTGAATGCCGGTCGGCCACGCACTTCGCGGGTCGCCTATGTGGACCGCGATAAGGTCGCCGAGGCACAACTGGAGTCAAGAGGCTCCTTTGAGGACCCCTAGTCTCGCACACACACGCGCGCCTTCCTTTTGAGCTTGCACAATTTGGCCTTTTACTCAATGTCGTCTCTCGTTCGTATTTATGTTAAGCTTGCCACCCCCCCCCCCATCTTATAGTGGCATTCAGCCAATCTGCCTATCAGCGTTAATTTCGCAATGCCTTTATAGACCCCGGCAACAAGTCTGTTTTTCCTAATAAAGAGTCTCTCCCTCTCTCTCTCGCAATGCCTCTACACATCGTTTCCTATCGGAGCGGTGAAATACGATGCCATCCTTTTATTTGTATAAACTTTTAAAAGAAAGAGTTTTCGCTATCGAAAAACCCTTTATGTGGAAGAAATGAGGACAAAGGAAAAAAAGGAATGAGGCAAGCCACATTGATAGCTTTAGCTAGAAATCATTGCGCAAATGCATACGATAGTTTTGAATTTACTATAGTCATGCAGTTGATACCGAAATAAACACAGATGACAATGAATTGTGATAAAGATTTACGTGATTAGGCTCAGAAAAGTTTTTAAAAATGCTATCTGCTGACTGTTATGTCGGCCGCTATCATTTGTATGACAATGTTTACTGCATGTTTCGTACTTAAGGAAATAAATGACGTTTAAGAGCAGATTAAGTAAGTTCATGTTTACTTTTTTAGTATTTTCCGCACAGTCATTAAGGTTCTTCCCAGAACTCTTACCAGTGGCGTGAAATCTGCTTGAAATACCTGCAAAGAGCATTCATTACCTTGGTCAACGATTTCTCTTTTCTTGTTATAAGTTATAAATTGCCGACACCAATAGCAGCCGTAGAACACCGATACAATGGGTGTCTTTATTCATAGTGGGATGGTCGAAATTTCCGAAGCCCTCCCCTACGGAGTCTCTCGAAATCATATGGTGGTTTTGGGACGTTAAACCCCACATATCAATCAATCAATTAATCAATCAATCAATCAATCAATCAATCATAGTGGGTGATCTGAGCTAGCTTTTGAAAAAATAATCGCCTGGTATTATCGGGTACAGTATAGTTGCCAAAGCTACAGCGTAATCCTGTCATATCAGCTGCACTGTCTGATTGCCTATAACGTTTAACCTGTAATGCTTAGGAAAGAGAAATATACCACGTGAACCAGCCACGAACAAGACGTACATAGCCGTATAATAGCGCTATAAAAAGCTAATTTAAGTTGAAAAAAATAAAACAGTCGCCCTAGAGTATGCGTTTCTATCATCTTGCTTTGCTTTGTTATGCGCATCAATTTTCTCTCTATTTTCTCGATATTAATGTTCTCCCAGAAGGAGATTTATTCAGGTCTATTCACTGCTGGCTATTAAGGTATAAAATAGTAATTGAGATTTTGTTGTTGTTGTTGTGGCGGTGGTGGTGGTAGTGGTAGTTGTTGTTGTTGTTGCTTGTTGCTTACTCACGTCTTGGTTCGCGAGGTCCGTCAACGGTAACCTTGATGGCCTTGGCATATGTGGCCACTTGTGGAGGATTGGTGCTTAAGGTGATGGTCAGGGTGAAGCTCTTGCCTGCGCCATAAGAATAAGGGCAGAATAAGAGGTCATGTCGTGCTTTCGAAACCGGCGTAAGTAAGCGATGGTGTACGTAATCGAAAACAGCCAAGCTGCTCACCGTCAACCACAAAAGTTCACGACGGCCCAAGTCTCACTGTCGATGAGAAATTGTAGAATATTCAGCGTTAATGGCGTGGAGCGAATCACTACGCAGGTCGCTTAGGATACTGCATTTTGTAGACCTATTCCATGTTTGTAAATATAGGTATACGTGCCGTCGACATACCGCGGCGCTCGCGTCGCGGCGCTTGGGCACCACTTAGCCGAAATCTCATCCCCCCCCCCTCGCTTTATGATCACGTGACAACTGGAACAGCAGGTGGAAAGTTGCCGCTTACGCGAGGCTCACCGACGCGGTGTTGCCGGAGGCAGCTTTGCAGCTTCTGCTGCCAGTTGTAACGTGATCGTTGAGGATGCTGGCGAGCTTTGGGATGGGCGGAGCCCACACTCCGTGTCGTTGCTACAAGTGCATCAGTATGTCGACTGCACCTACCCCCGTTTAGAAACATGGAATTGGTATATATATTTGCGCACTTGCTGTCTTACTTTCTTCTGTTCTTGTTACAGCGCAGTTAAACCATTGCAAAAAGAACGCCAACCAACCAGCTCAACGCGTGGTACTCTTCAGTTAAATAGAGTCGAAACACTAGTCCAGTGCATGCGCTATCGGCGATGTCCAAAATTTTTTATATTCAGGTTGTCTGGTAGGAATGACCTTTTTAGAGCACAACTGTTAAATGGTGGATGTCTGTTAGTAAACATAAAATAATCATCACTCGGTACAGTCGGCTAACTAGAGGAGCAGCAACGTGTGGCCTCTAATCTGATTTTGCTGCTCGTGTGTTCCCTGATTGAGTGATTAAAACTTCATTTTGGTCCTGGGAAGACGCCATCCGGCTAATTCCACGTAGGGTCCGCCAAGCCGAGCTTGGCGGCCCGTTCATGGGCACTCTGGACGGCCCTTGTAAATTTTCAGCGGATCAGTGGGGTTAGTATAATGAGACTCGCCCAATTTCCGCGGCACATACTACGTGCTATAGCTTTACAGCAGAGCTGTTATGGTCTTGATATGCCGACGGTAACAGAAAGAAAGAGATATAAAAACAGAGACAAAAATAAAAATGATAATTGAGAAGAAACATACATTCATGCATAAAAGTCACGGCCGCTGGACAAAACTCAATCTGTGGCCTGCGGTTCTAGTTCACCTCGTGCCCTCTATGGCGTCAAAACTCCTCCTATATAGAGAAACGCTTTCATACGTGTGACTTTCCATACGCGTGACAGCGACTCCAATCAGGCCGTAAATAACGCGTTTTGTATGGTATAGTATAGTAAAGCAAGATATGGGAGAGAGACAGGCTGGAGGGTAAAAGCCTAGCCAAGTCGGGAAGGACGAGCTATAGGTGCCCACCGGCTCTGCTGCGATACAGCCTTGCGTGATTCGGTGAAAGCTGTGCCGATTTTCGTTTTGTTTTGTTGTTCTCGCTGTTCATTGAGCTATAGCTTCTACAGGCAGTGTCATGCTCACCACTTTCCAAGGTTAGCGCCCCGTGTTCGCTTCGCCTGCCGCAGAGCACTTACCGTGCTCGGACTCGCTTCTCATCTCGTTTTATGCACACATAACCCCCATGCACCACTCTGGCCTCCCCGCATTAGAGCCGAGGCAGCAGCAGCAGCAGCAGTGAACTGCTCTCGACGTTCAAGTTTCTCAGCTTTCTGGCTCGGCAACCGCGTTGCACTAATTTCTCTTCATTGATTTTTTCGTTATGGTTTTCTTTTCCTAAAATGCCTAGTGTTGGGGGCTAAGTAGAAAGATGAACACAAACACTTGCTGGCATGGCTAAAGGAACATGCCCTTTATTTGATTTCTTCGCTGCTAAAACACTTTGGCCATAGCTGCCGGGGAAGCCTTGATTCTAAGCTGTTTCACTACACGCCGTTGCTTAAGTCCCTGTATTTTTTTGCTTCCTCGCTCCTTTTTAGGCCGTCTTATGAAAGCGAGCTTACGTCTTTATTTCGCTATGTCACTCCCTACCTTCTTCGAGTCGTTGACTGCTGTACCTTTTATGCCTTCCTTTTTATATTCACTTCTTTTGTCCGTGCCAATGAAGTGATTTGCTATTTGTAGAGTTTTCTCTCCTGCAGGTACATAAATTTTTAATTCACTGTTTCCTTGAGTACCTGCTTAGAAACCGGCCTGAAAGCGCACTCGCGTTTTTTTTTGTTCAATAAATCAATCAATCATTTATGAGTTAGAGTACGCACTGACATGTAAGAGACAGAGTAGACAAAAAAGCAAATTAATGCCTGACAAGGTGCCGTCACCCATCCCAGTCAATAAAAAGACAACGATCAGTAATGTATATACGTTGAAACACTATTTAACAAAGAAGTAGTGTCAGTTTCACACTTTTCATAACAGTTCATAAAACATCGTCAATAAAACACTGATGCTCTGAGGCCTGTCTGTAAGACTGAATTTATAGTAATGTGTTGGGCAATATTTTTTTCAGACACAAAAAAACAAGGAATGTGTAGAAATACCCAGACTTTTTAAATAACAATCATGCAATTACAACTCACTAAACTGAATTGCGACAGATATTTATGCCCGTCAATTTTTAACAAAATGCTGTGTGATTTCATAGGGAGAGGAAAATTATTTTTGAGAAATTGCTAGATGTGTGTGTGTATTTTCATTTAACACGCTATTACTGAGTGGCTCTCTTTCACAATGGCGGTAATTGCGTGATGTGCATTCAACAGGTTCATTGGAATTGCAATGTAGAAAACATGCTGTTGAAAGATGCTCTTTAAAAAATACGTGGCTAATTCTTTTCAGTTACCAACACACTATTATCGATAGTATCTACCATGGAGTTCAAGCAAACATGTTAAAGCCATGAACAAAGTGCGAACTAGAAATCGCTCGCTGGATTTCGTGGCGCCCGGTTGTGCCCCCACGATCTCCGACGACAGTGCAGCTCTGGCCGACTGGCTCAGCCTACGCCATCTCCTGCCGCCGACAAGAGCTCTCGCTGACTGCATGGTGCCCCGTCCTCGGACTTCTGCGACCGTGTCCATCTTTCATATCTTCTCCTTACTTCCGTATGTGGCTGTCCCTGCGGCTCTCTCTCCTCCTGCTCCTCTCCCTCTTTCTATACATTTAATTCCTATCCTTTTTAATCCCTCATTAACCGAATCGCTCGTGAGCTACTGTTGAGGTGTCCTCCCCCGGATAGACAGTTACGGGGCTCACGTTTATCTTCTTTTCATTTAAGAATCACCCCCCCCCCCTCCTATGGGCAAGTCAAAGAGGTTAATATCGGGCTTGAGAGTATCTATGGTTCACCGCGGTGGAGCAATGGTTATGGTGTTCGGGTGTTCCCCCGAAAGTCAGTTTTGATCCGGGTCGCGTCGGTCGCATTCAGATTCGAAACGCTAGACAATCGTGGATTGTGCGGTGTCTGCTTATTAAGAACACCAAGTGACTGAACTTTCCAGAGCCCCCCATTATATATGGTATCGGTCATAAGCATACTTCTTAGTTTATGGGTGTCCATGAATCGAGGGAGGATTATCCAGCTTCCGAAGCTTTGTCATAATTGATAGCTAAATGTTTAAAACGTCACGCAGTAATACCTCCTGTGTCGCAAATGTAGAAGAGCCAGTTTTTTTTTTCATTCCGTTTCAATGCTTCTCCCGGAATCCCACGATTTCTGGACACATTAGGAGCGACAGTTACTGTGCCTGGTGTATACAGCACGTTTGCATTTTGTAGTTTTCAATATATCTCGCGTCATTTAATGCTATTCGCTTGATGTCACCTGCCCTGCAAAAGAAAAGAAAAAGCGATGATGGATATGATATTTTAGTACACGCTCTTGAACAATGTCCCGATCTTTGGGTATCTTGCAGTGTTTTACATTGTCGTCTTAATTTAGAGAGAGCAACTTCTTTGACGATTCAAGCAATATGTTTTCCTCAGTTTCACTGACTTGTATGTCAAGTCATCAATTTTATGTCATGTCATGTGACTTGCAAGTAATGATATTTTTGTTAATACTTTTCATCTATATTAGTTACATCGTAACATTACATAGTACCAATTTTAGTAGATATCCTGTGACTGAAACGGCCGCAAGCACACCAGGAAGATTACATATAAATCATGCCATAAATGGCATACATGCCTTAATTTCTAATACCTGCTCTTTATGCTGGTCATACACTCACAAGCGTCGCTATTTTTGGCTTACCCTAAACAAAGAAACAGCCGCAAGAGCGCTATTATTGTAGCATAAATATCATACCGTTCGTGATATACGTGTAGTGAGTTTAATGTTACGACCTGTCGTTTACATTCTTCATTCAGTCATGTCATGCCACAGCAATTTCGGAATTTCATACCTTCAAATCTGTATGCCAAACACAAAGATATCGTATAATATATTATTGTAAGTAACCCGAAGTGCTCATTAATGAGAACAATAAACAGTAAAAACCAATTATATGGAATTGTTATCTACCACTTTATCGTGACTGTTCACATTGAAACACTGTCTGTACTGTACTACATATGAGAGCTTCCTCCCATAAGTTTAAATGAAATGTTTACATTAGTGATAACTATTTATTACAGTTATTAAATTCCTGATGCTTCATACACATAATGTGCATCGCATCTGAGGACTTTTGCTGAGGTTTCATTATAATCAAAGTCCACTTTCTCATCAATATACCGACAGGGGATTCTTTTATTCCTGTAATGCTGCTTTTCTGCACTATTGATCTCGAAAAGCTCTTCAGAAAAAATCCACCCAGCGTAATCCCACGAAATTGCGAACACGAAAACAAGTTGTTTTCGAACACGAAAACATAACACTAAAATTAAATTAGCGAATAACTTACCGTTGTACTACAATTAGCTGTTTATTTTAATCACCTGATACACTTCCATTGGATACGCAAACGTGTGTCGAGAAAAAAGTCCAGCCGGCCGAATAAATCTAATCGCGTTGTACAGCATAAAGACGCTGTCAGCATTACTATGATTAGGAGCCTGAAGTTCAATTAACGAACAATCGGACATTGCTCAGTATTGTTTTTTTTTTTGAAGAACACTTTCCCTACAGCTGCACCCAGCGCTTCCACTTAGGGTCGGCTTTGCCGCACTAGTTGATGTCCCAGATTGCTGGGCATGTTCATAGCACTGTTAGGTGGTGGTTTGTGCCGATACCTTAAAGGTTTCCTTATCTTGATCATTTTACTCTAACTGCCTTCAATGTGCGTCTATTTGCACTTGGCTCACAGACACACGTGCAAGTGGGACTATGGATACTCTCCTTTGCGTGGTTACGTGTCACGCGTCATGATTATGGGCAGCGTTATCAACTATAAGAGTGTATACTGGGCAGATACAAACCTGTTGACCGCGCCGGACCGTCGGCGTCGCGTTCCTAACCTTGGCCACGTGTTTATGTCCAATTGTCTTCTCTTAACATTCCACTCTTCTCGGTATATGGGACCTTATCGAAACCATGGCGGCTGATCCGCATGCAAGGCCGGGACACAGATAAGGAGATAAAAAAAAACTGTATGGGCGAAAGAAAGCAGATCCACTTTCGCAGCGGCTCACACTTCTTCTTCATGCGGCAAGGACGGCTTTCTGCGGTCGGCATATCGCGACGGCATATCTGCACGGAGAGGCACAGCTCCGTAAAGGCGAACGAGTGCAGCAGTCTTCCGGGAAGGTGGCCTTTCCGGAAGGGTGCATAATCAATCAAGACTAACAGTAGTTGCGTTGCGTTCGTTTTCTGCTCGCAAACAACTTGGATTCGGTGAACAGAAAATATCTGCAGCTCCTGTTCCCTGTTTTAGAACGAAGCTATACTGACGACCGCGGAGGCACCATTTTCTCCTTAACTCTTCTAGGGGCGAAGCTCCTTAATGTTGAAGCTCAGTGTCCATTGGCGTGCGTTGTAGCTGTGATGACGATGATAATCACAGACGACTGGCTTGTGCAGTATATATGCACGTCTCGATATGCTCTACGACGCATTTCGTATGAATGGAAACGTGTAACAACCACCGGGGAAACGTGCACAAACCTCGTTTTTGCCAACACAAGGTTAGGTCCGATACCACAAAGCAGTTATAATGAAGGCAAAACGAAATTCACAACTCAACGCAAGATACCATTTATGACCAATAAACCTTGTATATACCTGTACACAGCTTTGTAAATGATTTACATGCGTGAGGGGTCAATGTTACGGGTGATTTACGGTAACATCAAACGATCCCGCTGTTTCGCCCAGTCATCGTCATTCACTTCGTGGATGTGCCGTGCTTTTTTTTTGCCATAACTACACGCGTGGTTACGTTATGCTTTTTGGAATGTAGTTGAGCCCGCCTTTAGATCAGCTATAGCCAAATTAAAACGCACGTTACGGAAGTGTGCGCCTGCATCGAGTTTATTGACAATATGTGCGTCATTGCAAATGCGATATCAGACAATAAATCACTGTATAGGGATGCCAAGAGTCTGCTGAGGCGGAATACAACTAATACTGGGAGGTCATGGGAAGGTAGGCGTGACATTGTTGAAGTTTTTTTAGCGTAGTCATTGACCGGGAATGTAATTTCTGCGTGATGTCTGCTGTGCTGCAATGTGATGGCATGCAAGCTCACACGAAAGTGTGAGCTTGCATGCCATCACATTGCAGCACAGCAAGTAGCCACACTGGGTGCGCAATATACTCTGCCGCTGACGCGAAAGAAGCTTCAGTTCTGGCAGTGGTGGCCGCATTGCGAATGGAAGTGAAATGCTACAGGCTTATGCGTTGTGCGATGGCAGTGCCTTTTAATGAACCAGAGATCGTTTGCATTGTCTGAATTCCTTCCCAATATATCTCAGTGCCTGAGCTAAAATCCTTACGTGAACAAAACATGAAGTTAAATATATACTTGAACAATAATGGAACAAGGGCTGCCTGATGCTGAATATTAGTTTTTTTTTTCTGCGAGCTTGCTTGTCAAAGCAGTCTCAAATGAACGAGAAGAGGAAAGTTTTGTCGATGAATGACGGTGCTGAAAGTTCGAAAAAAAAAGGCAATGGCTGAAGCTGACGCTCTGAAACAGCGAAAAGTATTTTCGGGACATATTGTTACAATACGCTGCCGAAAATGAAGACAGAGACAGCATGAACAGAAACTACGTTCTCCGATTTCGTGTGGACTTGCCTCCATCTTGCAAGCCTGGTTACGAGTGTTGCTGTGTGTATACCTCGTAAATATAAATAGCAAAGCCCTTTCTCCCCGTTACAATATTACCAGAGCAAAACGTTTTTGACCACTGTGAACATATACGATATATGCAGTCGAAAGATGGGTTAAATGGTGGTTCATGCTTGTGATGTAAAAACAGCGCAAAAAGTATAGACAAGGACAGATGAAGAGACGGCACCACGCTGAACTCGCAACTAAACTTTATTGGAAGACACACGCACATATATCATGCAGTCGACCTGGTCACGTGGCAAACCAAAGGCGTCTGCACAGCACAGCAAACAAGGTACAAAACTTACATATATTTCTTGCGCTGTTTTTACATCACAAGCATATACGATATATATCTTTCTACATTAGTCCGTCTCGGTCAGTCAGTGGCTAGTGTGATTGGCTGCTGACCCGAGGGTCACGTGTTCGATCCCGGATACGGTGATCGCATTTCAATGGAGGCGAAATGGTATACAGGCCCATGTATACCGGCATGCAATATCAGTGGACGTTAAAGAGCACCAGATGCTCAAATTTTCCGGAGCCCTCCGTTACGGGCGTCCCTCATAATCATACCGTGGTTTTGGGACGTAAAACCTCGCATATAGGGTGCGTGTGCTGAAGATCGGTAATGTATCGAATATATCTGTTGTAATCTTTGTTTTGTTATTGTTTACCATACACACAAATCGTATGTACTTCAATATATGTTAATAGTGCTGATAACACCTTTGCATTTATCGCTAAAGAACAGCTTTGTTTGAATCTTTAATCAATATTTTTTGCGCTTGTTGTAATGATCGTCATTTTTTAATATAATTTGTATGTACAGTCCTGAACTTTTTATGTACGGTTTTGCTGTACTTGCCCGAAGTGCCTCAGGAAGAGTGGGCCTAGTCAAGAGACGCTCTCTCCTTTCGCCCCATCCGTGCGCATTTTGGTAAGGAATGCCCAAATAAAAAATAAATAATGAAATATTGTAAGC
Organism: Rhipicephalus annulatus; assembly: GCA_013436015.1. Classification (NCBI taxonomy): domain Eukaryota; kingdom Metazoa; phylum Arthropoda; class Arachnida; order Ixodida; family Ixodidae; genus Rhipicephalus; species Rhipicephalus annulatus. Next base: position 94,492 of record WOVY01005201.1, on the reverse strand, counting down.
ATACTACATCACTGCGTTCACCCGATGGACCTCGAGAAGAAACGCACGACCCTGGCTCAGTCACATATCCGGCCAGTTGAACTTTAATTATAACTACAGTGGTTTAACATCTCAAAAACCATGAAACTGTGATATGGCTATGTAGGACAGCTGAGGGGAAGGCTCAGGAAATTTCGACCACCTGGGGTTCTTCAGCGTTCACCTAAATCTGAGTACATGAACCTCAAGAATTTTCGCCTCCACCGGTTAAACTTGCGAAACGAGCAAATTTTCCGTAAGCGTGCGCCCTTTTCTTTTCTTGAAGGGACTTCCTTTTCCACGGTGGTGTACAATATAAAAAAAGGTAAAAAAAAGAAAAAGGAAAAATCGACGAAAGACCAGTTTCCCATCCATCAACCTATAGAAACGACTGACGTCTGAGCAAGAGAACCGTGACTTCTCCTTTAATCCCCGGGGCGGCTTCTTTCGTTTCCCACCGTACTGTCAACGCGGCTTCGCCTAATTCCCTGATCTATAAGTTGCGGGAGCCGCCAAGCTGCGCAGTGATTACGAGGAAATCCGCCGTACTATGCTCTTCGCAGAGAACCGTATAGCGTACGTCTTGAGCGCGATCTCCCATAGACGGACGTCCGGTACCGCGCAGACGACAATTCCCCTTCCGGCTTAGAAACACGTATATACGACTTTTACGCGCCTATAGATCGTATACCTATAGTCGTGACGCTTGCCATCTCAATTCGGCGGCTCGCTGTGCCGGGTCGTTGTAAGTTAGTGCACTGACACGTTCTTCACTAGTGGCCGCGGAGGTATACGGCAGTTACTGGGCTCGGCTTTTGAATCGAAGTTCGCGGGTTCGTATCCCAGCATGCGCGACGGCCGCATTTTCAACGGAGGCTAAAATCCTTGAGACCCGTGTTTTTAGATTCAGGTGCACGTAGAAGAAACCCTAGTGGGTCCGAATTTTCGGAGTAATCCACTGCGGCGTCTCTCATAATCGTGCCACGTTTTCGCTTGAATGAATGGAATCGAAACGTATAGAACCACAGTAGTCACTCCCAGTGCACGAGAAGTTCGCTGTGAAGATTATGTAATACCCAGATACACGCAATCTGATACTGTTTTTTTTTAGTTCAATACAAAACAAGGCTGTCCACACAGACCTCATAGCCACAAACACTTCCATCGCTCTTCCTCCTAGGGAATAGCACGAATATTCTGCTGGACGAGTTCCGTGGTGTATAGGAATTAGAAAATAGAAGTGCACTAACAACAACAACAACAACAACAACAACAACAACAACAACAACAACAATAATAATAATAATAATAATAATAATAATAATAGTTTTGAAGATAATTGATTTCATTGATCGATATGTGGGGTTTAACGTCCCAAAACCACCATATGATTATCAGAGACGCCATAGTGGAGGGCTCCGGAAATTTCGACCACCTGGGGTTCCTTAACGTGCACCCAAATCTGAGCACACGGGCCTACAACATATCCGCCTCCATCGGAAATGCAGCCACCGCAGCCGGAATTCAATCCCTCGACCTGCGGGTCAACAGACGAGTATTTTAGCCACTAGACCACCGCGGCGGGACTTTTTATGAAGAAACCTTGAGTTATGGTGCCCCAAAGATTGGGGATTTTTTGCCGAATTCTTCATCCTACAAACGCTCACCACTGGACGAATGTCAGAATACGGTGCCTCGACGTCTATAGCCGTGTGAGTTCGGACCGTTGAGAAGACGTGAACCCTTCAGGGTGCCTGAAAAGTTCAGGGGAGCGGCGTCTCTGCCACTGAAGCGGGTAAGCTATGGTGCAAAGGAACAGCCCTTTTTCAACCGGCAGCCATCTTGTCTCGCCATACGAGTACCTTTCTCTCAATCTATATTTTTTATTCTTTTTTTCTTCCTTACCTGCTGCGCCCTCATTTTTACCTTTCCCCGCTGTATAGCGCGACGGCTGCGGTCATTGTAGTGACGCCCCCTTCCGTATTATTCCTCGGTGTATTCGTCGCGCCCGAAACCACTCTGGTCTGCGGGGTGCCGCGCTTTTCTCGGCCTGTAGGTGAATACATCCGGGCACCAACCCATACACGCACTCTGTCTTTATTCACGCACCGCCATTTCAGTCGTGGCACTCTCGCTCGCCTGCCCAGCCTAGCGACGCTTTATTTTCGGGTGATCTCTCAATTCGGGCCGCCCGTTCTTCGCACCACCGGCATGCCCCCCCCCCCCCTCCTTCCCACTCTATTTCTTTAAGTATCATTCATACCAGTCTTGCTGTATGCCCGCTATAGGCCCACCCTCTCTTTCACGTGCACGGAGGATCTTCCGGGCTTCAGGAAGGCGACTTCCCTGGTAGAGTCGGTCACAATGTGAAATGACTGCTCTTGCGCCAAGTTTGTGCCGTGGCTCGCTGTATACCTATAGGAGGGAAAATGAGTGGCGAGAAGGATGTGGGCATACGAGAACAAAGCCGTGTGTTAGCTTTATAACGCTGCGTATCTGTTCTCTCGCTGTCCCATGGCCGTATGTCTCGTCTTCCCGATCAGCGCCTTTACGAAAGACTCGTTCCAACGAGGACCAACTTGCAACATTGTTTCGTGTTAAATATTGCAGTGAGGTATTTCGGAGCCCGAATCGCTGAAGCTCATGTGCTCATCTATTATAAAGATATCGCGTGCTCTAAATGGTTTTTTTATACATTCTGCATTACAATGTCAAGTACACTTACACATCGAAGTAGTCATTTTTGTAAATGAAGTGTTCGCCTCGTTAGATGCTTTCTTTTAGGTGACGTGTGTTCCTATCAAATCGTATAATAGAATCAAGCGTTCAGATTCATTTGCTGTAATCTACGCTTCGCCGCACGGCCCCGAAACTCAAATTTTAGGGAATGCAAACCACATCAACATCCAAAGCTGCACCACTCCTCCAACGTTCCGCTAGAACATGCTCAGTGGTTGCTGGTACAATATGTCCACATCCTATCACATGACGCGTGCAGCTATAAATCTTGCAATCACCTGCCGATGTGTTCCTTTGTACTCGGTACCTATATCTGTACACCATCATAACCCGAAACACCGAAGTCTTAGGTGTTCAGAGCAGCTCGCGTGAAGAAATATAAAGCATTTTTTAGCTCATGAACTTTAACAGACTACACATGCCACAAATTTAAAGTGTTTATTCTTTTTAGCCAAAGAACTGTAGAGAGAGCACTACCCGACGAGATGATGTTATGCACACGATTTCGGCATCGGTAAAGAAAACAAGCTATATATATATATATATATATATATATATATATATATATATATATATATATATATATATATATATACATAGTTAACATAACTTCGATAGAGCACACCTAATAACAATGACGCGGAAAAAAAGGAAGGTTAGGAGTCCATAAACAAACCAAGCAACAATGTAACATGATTTGTTTCAGCTATGAGAAAAAGTGCTGAAAGCAAGAACGGTTACAAGAAACTGACCACCAGCAGGTGTAGGCGAGGATGCGATAAATAGCCCAGAGGAGCCGGGTTGATAGACAAATGGATAGCCAAACGCGAAACCGATCTCGGCCCGGGGTCATCCTGCCGATCCGGTGACCACCGAAACCATTAAGGTCGGCGGACAGACCCTTGGTACAAGCGCGGGAGCTCTTCACTCAAGCTGCTGGTTCGCACCGTGGGCTCGCCGGGGCCAAGTATAGGGCCCGACTCGGCCTCGAAGAAAGCGCTCCCCGATAACAAATGGTGGCTCGTTTACCTCGCGCGTCGCTCTCACGAGCCGCCAATCGAAGCGATGGACGACGCCCCAGTTTGGAGAACACCGGCTGCAGGGGTAGCGATCAGCAAAAGCGCAGGGGAGATATAAAGCGGCTGCATCACACATTAGGCGTTGCTACTGCGGAGTAGGAAACTTTTTATTGTCCGCCGTGAAAGGCTGACAAATTCGTTTTGTGGGTCGAGTGCTGTGTTTGTATACGCGTTCTGAACGCGTTTTCTATGAAATGTATAGCTTATGTACTGATCGTAGCCGTATGCTACGGTCCATGCCATATGAAAGACTTATGAAAGAATGACATATGAAAGAATGAACGAAAGAATCTATTTTTTTATTTTATTTGCTGGTGAACAAAAGGAGGTCAACAAACTATACTCATATTACATCTGTAGGTAATCGTAAGTCTTTATTGGCTATATACTTTAGACGGACTGATCGTGTATTTCAATTTGCGATTGTATTTAAGAGTTGAGTTTCTCATCTTTATATCGTACAATGTCCGCATGAACGGCTGATACAATACGTAAAAAGAGCGTTTCTTTAAACTGGTGGTAACCAAAGACCGGACCACACTAAGCGAAGAATCGTTCGCCTCGGTCAGCACAAGTGGCCGACAGGAGGCGAACCTCATGCGGTGCCGAAGCAAAACGCGGCAGTGCACTTTCTCCTCCACTGCAGCTCCCATCCCTTCCAATGACGGCGGGCCCACAAATTCGGCAGCGGGAAAAATCGAGGCCTAGCGTGTGGTGCGGCGGCTACACGCCGATATCTGCAACGCGATGGCGCCCTGATCGAGATCGCCATGCCCGTCCGGATGGCGGAAACAATAGGCGCTCACTTCCCGCCCGATATCCAGCGGGGCCTGAAGCTCTTTTTTTTCACGGGCGCAGAAGCTATGGGAGGATATAAATGACGTGAAATCTTCGAAGCACGGCTCTGCAACGCCGATGCCCGCGCACAGTCCATCGAGACTGTTTGATTTCTCCATTTTTGTCGGCCGGAAAAACGAAAAGCATGGTAGGTGAGAACAGCGCCTTCAACCATCATCTATATATATACCCGTCATCAGTTCGCGCTCGCCGATGTGGAATAAAGATGGTCAGATTCACCCTGCGCATCTGTTGTTGCTGATGTTCTTTGTGTTATTGACGTATACAAGAATCACCGGCGTGGTTTGACCAGCAACCAGCATTCCCTGTGGTTACTACAAAACAAAAGAGAAATGGACGTGGGGAACAATGGTTCCATAATATAGCTATATAGTTCGTCAGACATCTCTGAGCGCGTACTAGGTCGCGGGTTTGATACCGGCCATGGCGGTCGCATTTCGGTGAAAGCGAAAGGGACACCAGATGGTCGAAGTTTCCGGAGAGTGCAGGTGTGGGCTTGTTGGTATGGTAGCATGAATATATGCGGCTGCGCAGACAAAAGACCGAAGACACATTCAAGACAACACAGTGCTTTGTCGTCTTGAATGTGCCTTCCCTTGTCCGTGTCATTTGTCTGCGCTGTACCATATATTATCATGCCTCCGGAGAGCCTTTCACTACAGCGTCCTTCATAATAATATGGTGATTTGGGACGTTACACCCCAGATGTTGTTGTTGTTGTTGTTGCTGTTGCTGTTGTTGTTGTTGTTGTTGTTCTCAGTAATATTATTATCTGAACATGCACTGTGCAGCGAACAGGACTGCAGAGGAGAAATGAGACGCAGAGCACTGCATGCGTGTGTGTGCTCATCTTTATATGCGCTGTCTTATATATTTGCGGCACAGTATAGGTGCTTAATTTTGAAATAGACGTTATAGTATAGGTAGAAGACAGCTGTAGATCTGACTGTCATGCCTCAAGAAGCGTTATCGTTATAGCTTAGGGAGCACGTGATACCAGGATTACCGTTGCTATGGTAGGTGAACTTGAATTTAGATTGCCGGCTAGTTCGAGAATGCGCTTACTTTATGTATTGTGTATATTGGCCGAATACAGTGACTAATAGCTGAGAAATTGAAATGAATTAAGGAAAATGAGGAAGAGGAAAGGCAGGGATGTTAACCACTTTGGCACTTCTGGCATGTTACACTGCACATGCGCAAGGAATGAGAGAGGCATATTCAAAACATCTCAGACCTAGTGGTGTCTAAGCTTCTTACACAGACTGTATATAATGAACAAGGATCATCAGAATAAGGATAAACATTTTAACTTTGGCAATCAGGTGCATTTCATGCGGCTTCTTTTTTATCGGACTTACCAGTGTTGCAACAGCAACAACAGCACGGTTGGTCAATATTTCCATGCCTCCTCACATTGTTTCTGCAAACCTACCAAATCATTGCGTGCGGAATGTGAAACGTCGCAGACACCAGTGCCATTTCACATAGCTTGCAATACAGCTGCACACGCTCCGCCATTCTCGCTTTCCCGTTGGCTATATACGTTCGCTTTCCTGTTTATCCAAACTAAAACAATCTGCCTCCGTATCCATCTAGGGAGAGCTCACAAAAATGTCTCCGAACTCGCGCCACCCTCTCTTCTTGTCCTTTGTAGCCTCATGGCTGCAAGCGCAGATTGCAAATCCCTCAGCAAGCCGTTCGCGTGATTGAACGCCGCACATCCTGTAGGTGTTAAAGTAGGGTTCAGGATAAACGCGCGAAAGGAAAAGGTAATACGAACAAGAGTTCACGGTTGCCGACAGCTGGTTAATCCTTCCGGGGCAGTTCTGGTCTGCATGCGTATGAACGAACGTGCTGGTCTGAAGCTCGTTCACTGCTAGACCAATTAAGTTGCTGCCTACCGCTTGTACAATCGAACGCATCTCTGTACTTCTCTAATCCCACTACTCTCAGTGCAGGTCGCTCTGTGTATATTTATATACACGGCTGGACATGTGCACTTCCATATGAGCTTTACACAGTCAGGTATACGTTCAACGGTGGTGCGGTAACGCGCCGAAAGGATTAACCGGCTGTCGCAGAGTATAATGGACCAGGGCGCGGACATAAGCGCACATGTACGCACACGCACGCACACTCGCAAAAAAAAAAAGTGGTAACTCTAACACAGATCACAGATTTCGAAAGTGTATAAGACGAAACATTACACACATACGTGAGCTTCTAAGCTTTACATTAAACATATATCTGTACTAACTCGTGTTGGCTCTATCTCATTTGCAGAGCTGCGTGCAATGCTACAGTAATCCCATTACGCTGTATATATGCTTTGCTCATTATTTTGTGTTCAGATTTATTGTTCCGTAAGTCCTTTTCTAAATCCAGGTGCACGTGAGGAAACGAAATGGGCGCGTCATTGTAATGCAGGTAGAGCGCACTTCGTGCGCTAGTGTCAACCGAACAAGGCATGATGGGGTGTGCGATTGCCATCTGGGTCCCGACACAAGGGAACCATATGTACGCGTTTTTACTCAACATTTGCCTAAAAAATCGAAACATATGCACGGAGTGCATTATTATGAATGGGACGTAGCATCCGTCAGTCCGTCTGCCCTGCCGTCCATCCGTGCGTCCATCCGTCTGTGCGTCCATTCGTCCATCATTCGTCCGTCTGTGCGTCCATTCTTCCGCCATTCGTCCATCTGTGCGTCCATTCGTCCATCTGTGCGTCCATTCGTCCATCTGTGCGTCCATTCGTCCATCCATGCATCCATTCGTCCGTCCATGCATCCATCCGTCCATCAGTCTGTGCATATATCTGTCTCTCCGTTCGTGCGACTGTCCATCCGTCCGTCAATCTAGTGAACACTCCATGTACCGCCATCTGGCATCTTTTCATCAAATATTCATCATATGTAAGTACCGCCATCTAGCAGACATTCCAAGGAATAAACGAGAGATGGCACAGCCGGACTAGAGGAGCGGTACGCGTGCAATCTCTTACGGCCTGCACTTCGTGTGTTGTTTCCACTTTTCGCCACCTCTTGTTCATGGAACTGCGGCCCAACGCTCGCTAAACATTGCTAAAGCCAAGGAGGTCACGCCCAGCGAGTTAAACGTGGAAACCAGATAATGCCCAAAATGCGTCCTTCTGATGCGAATTCTTTTTCAGTAAGCATCAAATTCAAGGTAAATTTTATTGCAGAGTGTCACCGATACTCGTCTCTGTGGTTTTTTTTTAATCAGAAACAATTGTCTATTTATTTGAGATTAACGTGCGTGGGTTTCCTCCTCAATTCATGTGAGTGCGAGCGTGCTGCTCTAGTCCGGCTGTGGAGGTGGCTATGTACTACTATACTACAACGAACTACTACTACTACTACTACTACTACTACTACTACTACTACTCTTCCTCCTCCTCCTCCTCCTCCTCCTCCTCCTACTACTACTACTACTACTACTACTACTACTACTACTACTACTACTACTACTACATACATCGCGGACGCACGATCCACAGCTTAAATTAGGGACCTTCGTCCGTAAAAGAAAGACCACTTTCATCAGAAGGAAACATGGCAACTTGACTTGGGTGGTGGGTCCCGGTGAATTTTAGGCAGATTTTTTTAGATCACCCTATATCTTATTTTTATTTATTTAGAGATACTGGATGTCTTTCTCAGGCCCATGCAGGAGTGAATGCAAAAAATACAAATGCAATAAATAGTAATAGATTAGATAGCTTGCCATAACAGAAAGATCACATAAATACCAAGCACACTACTGTGGAAAGTCGTATCAATGTTCAGTAAATATATGTTTCTGTTATTCAACAGATTTACATTAAATCAACAAAATTGATTTTCATCTTAAATGCAATGTCTAAACTGTAGGTCCCAATCGAAGTTTTATTTAAATCACTCAAACTTCACTCAAATCAAGATATATTCAATGTGAGTCACTCGCTCGTATCCCACTTTGCATGTCTTTTGTAAATGAAACCAGTGAGGCAGCGTTCACTGCTCCTGCTGTTAACGCATACCCAAAGAAAAATTGCAATATACGGTATAACTGCAGCCAGTAATAGCACTTTACTGCTTTTGGACTGACGAGAGCGCACGCACTTCTCAAAGCATGCGGTATATAAGCTGTAAGGGGCACATGTGGGCACCCACGGTGCTTCACGGGTGCACCGAGAAGTATTTTTCGTGTGAAGCACCTTATAGTTGGTTTGTCGGTGTGCCATGATGCCACAGTGTTTTCTGTACGCACAGTCCATGTTAAAAAATAATAAACGAATGTAGGGAACGCTGTTTCAGCTCCACGAACATTGTCAGCTATATACTTTTTGACGTTTTGAGCTAATTTTTGCCTTCGTTTTTAGGTTAGAGGTGATGAGTATACTGGGATTTACCCAATTTTCGTGGCGCATATATACCCGTTTTTTGTGATGGGTATTGACTGCATGACTCATCGTGACGGCGTAAGACACCGACAAGTCGAGACCCTAAGTTGATTCGTCCCTTCGACCCTAAGATGTCGCGTCATGATGACGTCATGAATGTGTCAAAAATTTTCTCCACCTGGTGTCGTCCTGATGCCATGACAAGATGACGTCATCACGTGAAATCAACTTTACGACCATAATCAACCTTACACTGTAACGATATGTGACGCTGACAAACCGAGCCCCTAAGGCGCTTCGCACTTAAAGCGGGTAAATGCCACAACGGCTAAATCCCACTACCCGCCACCGGCCCACCAAAAACGAGAAAGGCCGCAGTTCACCCAACGAATGCGCCGACGATGTTAGTTGAGCAGAAACACCCTTCAGTACACATGCTCTAAAGGGAACTGAAACCGGGCATGTATGGAAACATGCACCACCAGGGCAAGCTGCATTACGACGTAGTTTTTTCGACGATCTTAGGGGAGCGGAAATGCACTTTATACCCTATACATGCCGTCTCAACCTTGGCACTACGTACTCTCAATCAGGTACCGCTTAATGTGTTGGATATAGCGAGGAAGCGGGACATATTTCGTCTGGTTTCCTGGATATTGCCGTCATTTACGCAGGACCTAATTAAGAGTTCACCATTTCCTCATCGAAGAAATCTCCCTCAAAACATGGCATCCTGAGCCCCCTGCGTCAGTGGAGCTGAAAAAACCCTTCCGTACATGCGAGAAGCCAGGCAAACATATCCAGTTTTCAATAAAATGTTTCTTCCACCTCAGTTTGTTTTGTTTTTCTCGCACTGTAAGTGGGGATGCGGAAGCCAAGCGTGATATCTGCGTTGGCATCAGCAGATGAATGGCACAGACATTCAGACACAGTTGTAGGCGCGCGCAGGCCTGTATGACAGTTTGTATTCAACGGCTGTGATTTTGTTGTTTATGTAGGCAAACATCCGTCCACAGAAAAAAAAAACGGGAAAAAATTGCCCGCAGCTTCCCTCGGGGGAACACTGAGGAGGATGCGGAAGCATGTAATTGGTTAACAGGTGTTAAATTGCGACTTACTTGGGTCGATGGCTAAATTGGTTAACGTGGTTGTGAAATGGGGTGTTAAATGAGCGAACACGTACGGCACGTATGCGAAAGGGCGGTGTTTTATTTATTGCGACGAACCAACGGACGAGCGGCAACTGAGCGAGCGAGCGCCGACCTTGAGTATATATACAGCGCGACGGTGCATGCGCTGTCAGCTGTCGAATGTTCTCGAAGGAGAAGCGCGCGCGCGGCACAGATGGCGACGGCGCGACGGCGCATGCGCTGTCAGCTGTCGAATGTTCTCGAAGGAGAAGCGCGCGCGGCACAGATGGTGGGCGACGGCGCATGCGCGCGCGTCAGCTGTCGAATGTTCGAGAAGCGGTGCGGACGGCGCGGACGGCGCACTACAAGGCGCGAGTATAAGATGCTTCCGCATCTAATATGTTGAACGATTTTGAGTACTTCGTACTCAACTATGGGAGAGCACTGAGCCGTCCCGCTAAAACAGTTTAGTGGCTGGTAACAGAGTTAGACACATGCCTGAATACACAGGCATGGTTCAGTGTGCACCGACGCTCGCGTAGGTTTTAAATAGCTAACTTTACCGTACAAGCTCATGTTTGTGTTACTGGTTTCCGTACCAATACTTTACCTTCCTGGTGCATTTAATGTGAAACTTTGACCGTTTTAACTCGGACACATGTATGCTTTTGAAGTGCAACAAATAACCTTATACTTGATGAACGCGTGAATATTGCAGTAGCAGAGAACGAGTGATTATTGTATCAGACGTAATGAATTAGCTCAACTAAGGCGGTGCGGACGGCGCACTACAAGGCGCGAGTATAAGATGCTTCCGCATCTAATAGTTACTTGAAGAAGGATCAATAATATCCATGCAATTCAACTTCATACCAGTTCTTTATTATACTTAAACCACTGTTGAAGTCGTATTTGTCACAAAAGCTGAAAAGAAGAAACGAAGACGAGACGCCGAGTTTCGATCATGCGAGCCTTTTCAGTATACTGTATATTACGTACAATCACTTGACAGGTATCGAAGTTGCTGTATACGCGTTGGCATCAGATAATTCGGGAGCCGTTTGTCCAAACGGGCACTTAACGATTCGTGTAACGTGCTTACACGTGAGTCATTGCAGTTGTCGGTTCGCTGAACCGCTCAAACCCGTTAAACATTTCCCCGGGCTACGTCATTATTTGTTTTTTTTATCTCTTTCAGATCGACTCATACATTAACTAACGTATACACACGAAAATGCGTGAAGCCGTGCACCATACGCACATTACTGACGCGTGCGATGGCTGTTTATACTTGCATACGTGCGGGTGGAAACGTGCGACCATTGTGGCTCGGTCGAGTGGTTTTGCCGCTCTCTGCACCGCACGTGCACCACCGGTCGGCGGGCAAGTCATTTGTGCATGGGCGCTGTCAAAAGGATGAATGACCAGAGGCGGCGACCTTTAGCTAACGACGCCGTCACTTTAGACGACAGATCTTAACCCTAATCGGCTGGACAAAGCAACCTGGAAAATTGTCCACTCTGCCTAAACGCAGACATTTCGTCGCCTATTTAGGTAGATTGTAGCCTAAACGCCTTTTACGTCTCGAACTGCAGAGGAGCGAGGAAACAGTGGCAAATCTATCTGCGACGACCACCCTCCGGCCGCACCACCCCCCGCAGGAGTGGTCAAGTGTCCGGCGTGCGTTGTCCTTGCCGAGTGGACGGTCCGGTTTAGATAGCTCGAACCCCGCGGGCCCTCATTTTAGGCAGACATTCCATAATGCCGCGCGTGCGCCACCGTTTCTGCATTGTGTGTTCTTGCTTCGCTCCTGAACATCATCCATTGTTGTTTCACTGCTCGCTGTTCGCTTTAGTCGAAGTGGACGCGTTGCAGGTGTTAGAGTCCAGTGGTTCTCCTTCTGATGACCACTGCCACTTCTGGGCCCGGTCCACCCGGGATATTTGTTGTGGACAGTTCCTTCACGGACGCTTGCTCCCTGCGGTCGGTCGGAGGAAAGGCTCACTTTCTTGTTTTTTGCTCTGCTTTTATGGAACCGGTTCACTCTTCACTGGAAGCCATTGAGGCTGACCACAATCCCCACGGTGTGTGTGTGTGCGGGAGACATTGCAGTGAAACCTTTTCAGACGGTGATATCATGCCGGGTCGCCTTAAAGAGAGTCTTAACTGCGTTTATGTTCTCCGGCTGGGCCGTTAGACTTTTAGCCCTGTGAAGTACGGTATTATTCCCTTAATGTAGTACGCCAATTCGATGTTTTGTCCCTGCTCCCTTTCACCACAGGAAAGAAGTGTCAGTGGGGCAGCGGGCCAGATAATTTTCCGCGTGACGGATAGCATGTGTAACGTTTTCCAAGGATACACTTGGTAACGTTGGATGGTAACGTAATGAATGTTTAACATGGTAACGTGATAGCAACGCTGCTGTTGCCAGTAAACGTATTAAGACCTTTCTGCAACACTCCGAGAGGCGAATACCGTCGTTTTCGGTTTTCGCGCTGCAGGGGCTGAAGCTAGTCACTGACTGTAGCCGAAACAAAATGACAATTTATGTTTTAAATCTGTCTTTTTTTTAGCGCACAAGCGCGAACCTCAAGAACTACGACTGCAAGGCGTACTGCGCACCATCGAGCGAGACTGAATATGATTGGGAACTTGGACCAATGCCCATCTCGAAATGCCACTTTGTTTTTATTGCGGTCGTAAGCATGCTTCACTGCTTCGCCGCGGTGGTTGGTGGTTATGGCACTCAACTGCTAACCCGAAGGTCCCGTCACGGCGGCTGCATTTTCGATGGAGACGCAAATGACTGAGGCCCGTGTGCTTCGACATATGTACAGGTTAAAGAACCCCAGGTGGTCGAAATTATCGCTCTCCACTACGGCGTATCTCGTAATTTTGTCGTGGCTTTGGAACGTTGAACCCCAGATATTATTATTAGCGTGCTACACTATTGACAACAAAGGTATACCTTACGAGAGGGGATGCGGAGGCCAAGTGCCACCCCGTTCCTGAACTTTGCGCAAGAGGCAGATCGTCTCTCCCATATATATATATATATATATATATATATATATATATATATATATATATATATATATATATATATATATGAGATATAACAGACAGTATCGCCAAGGAATGTACAGGGGAAGTTATCAAAACCAAAGGAATGTAAATAAGAAGAAAGAAAAGTGGATGAAAAAATTACCAACTGTTCACAGTTGGTAATTATATATATATATATATATATATATATATATATATATATATATATATATATATATATATAACTCCAGGAAGTCCCAATCCCGATAGTCCTCCACCACGGCGTTTCTCACAATCATATCGTGGTTTTTCCATAAAACTCTAACTATTATTATTATTATTATTATTATTATTATTATTATTATTCATCTCACTTCCTTTTTTCCCCTCATTGCATGCCTAATAAGCACCTTTTGTGGGCTGGATATTGTTCCAGGCTTGCAGCAATGTGGTAGGCATCTAAGTGTTCACAGTACACGTAAGCGTTCGATAACGTGCGTAAGGGTTTCCCCTTTTTATGCAAGTTTTCATAATAATTTTGAGGCATAGCTGAACCGATTCTGTTTATTTTTTCATTATTATTTATGACACAACTCACATGATCGACATTTGAGTTCGCATCTTTGTGCTACTATGGAGTAGGCTGACTCCTTCCATTGAAGATTCAGTTCGTCAAACACTGGTATGTAGATACCCTGTATATGATTGTGCCGGCGCTGTCATGCAATCATGGTGTTATATTGCTCATCGGTACCAGATGCTAACAGCTCATGTTTTTTCGTGGTAGATGTAGCACATGTTCACGGATAGATCATAGCCAACGGCGTTCATCACTTATAGGTACGCCGTACTGAAATTATGTAGTTTCCTGCACTTGTGACAATTCTTTCAGATACAAGAACGGTAAGAAAAACGGCGCCCTGTTTCTAGGTGAGGTCATAGGCATGCAAAACTCGCGGGGGGGGGGGGGCGCACCCCCGCCCTAGACCCCTAAGAGAGGGGGTGCGCAAGGTCAGCCCCATACATTCACATGACAGGGAAGGGTGCGCAGTGACACACCTCCCCTCCCCCCCCCCTGAAAGCGTGCCCTGCGTACGCCTATTAGTGATGTATCGTAATCACAACAATGTCTTATAACTACACAAATATAGGTGCAACGAGGAGTTATCAGAGCGTGTTGTCCGTGGCGCAATTAATCGTTTTATCAGTACAGGGCATATATCCTTCGCACGGCGTTCAGCACTTCACAAACCTGGTTTACTGAAAATATTGCGTGCGAGAATTATTTCAAAGAGCGTAACATTCATGACTCCATGCATCATTTGCCGAGGAGAGAACGAAACGAGCAGAACACAAATGCCTCCTTAAAAAAAATGTTATTTCACTTTTATCTCTGAGAGAAAAGCCAAAACTGTGGCCATAAGCGGCAGTGTTGAACGATATCGTGAACTAATTTGATCACGAATGTGGGCTACATCATTCTATGATAAAACGGCATGCTCTAAAGATATATTAAGTCATGTTCATCTTTTTGTGAAGATATAATTTTAAATGTTGTTTAGATAGGGCTATAAAAAAATCTTTAGCCCTTTTTCTACCGGGAAAATGGCGACACGAAACAGGATGCAGACGTACTTGATGTTATAATGTACCTTTCCTTCTGTCACATTCCTTCCTCCAAACTCGTTTGATGACAAATGAGGGCTTTATTTTTCTATGATAAAACGGCATGCTCTAGAGATGTAATAAATCGTGTTCATCCTTTTGTGAATACATACCTATTGATGTTTCTTAAGTAGGATTACTTTAAAAAATATTTAGTTCTTTTCCTACCGAAAAAATTGGGACACGAAGCAGGGCTCGGACGTGCCGAGCGTTCTAATGTACCTTTTTCTTCTCTCTAATTCTTTCCTCAAAACTGTTTCCTGCTTCTATGCCTGGAAATATGACCGTCAGCCTCGGGTTTATCAGCACAAACACTTCAATTGCTGAACGCAACAACGACAGCCGTGCGTTCTAAACCAGGCGAGAATGAAATCTGGCAACATGAAATGACAAGCCACCTCGATAAAAAATCAAATTTCCGACAATATATTGGAAAACGGTGCCTACGAATGCACGTCCGACCGGGGTGCCCATTAGAGGGCTGCATTTTTCAGCGCTCAGAAGAGCCGGATTTATTTATTTATTTATTCATTCATTTCTGTACGTCGGGCGAACCAGCTAATGGTCTCGGCGTGTCCTGCCGTCGTCACGGTTCATCATACGGCAAAATAAGACGAATGTCACTATAACTCAACGCCGGTTTATACTATGCATACTACGAATTAAAGGTTCTTTGTTACTGCCTAAAATATTAAGTTTGATTTAAGGGCGGTGTTAAAATCTCCTAAGAAATTCACCACGACGCTCAACTTTCTGATCAAAAACCAGGAACACACGCGTGAGTCTCTACGGTGAAGTCATCAATTTGTCCCCTTGTGAACCAGTGGTGAGTAAAACTGTGAATAGCAAAATTTCACGGGGAAGCCGCACTCATTGGTACGCGGGGCGACTCTATGCTCTCCCATAGTAGAGTACCCAGTTCTCTAAATCGTTAACCACTTTTTCTAAACACACAAGAGGTTTTTCAGCGGGATGGCTCAGTGCTCTCTCATAGCTGATATAGTACTCGAAGTCGTTAAACATTTTTTCTAAACACAAGGCCACTCACCCGGCACGGCTTTATGCTCTCCCATAGTAGAGTACCGCGTACTCTGAATCGTTAAAACTTTTTCTAAACACACATAGTTCACATGTGAGAGTAAAGCGGTTCGCTTTCTCTCTCATTTTTGTTGATGCGGCCTCATTGTGAGGCTCGCGGGATGACTTTCAGCTCTCCCATAGTAGGGTTCATGCCGTGTACTCTAAATCGCTACACTTTTTTTAAACGCAACAATGGCACACATTCATCCTTCGTCATTCCCCCGGTTACGCATTAGTGAACCTGAAAGACAATATTTTTCTGCCTCTCTCTCTCTCTCTCTTTTTTTTTGCGGCACCACCTACATCGTCCACGACACTTGTGGGGCACTGTGCACGAGCTTCGTTTGAAAAGTCCCAGTGATGGCGTCGTATTGGTGCTCTAGAACGACTACAGTTCCTTTAGACACTGCATCCATCTTCAACGAGTGTTCAAGGACACCTTTGGCGAAATGCCACTCAAGGAAACCTTGTCGGTCACGGTGTATCACATGAGATATTTAAGCGCTCCTATAATGTGCCGCAACGCAGATAATCCTTGTGATCGGAAGTAAAAATAAATAGTACGTGTTCTTTGCGCATTACATCGTAATTTGGCTATAGAATTCACCAGAAGTTAATCCAGTGTGATTAAAAAAAACAAACTCCAGTCTGTTGAATAACGCGGCCAAGAACGTTCTTCCTCGTATAACTATATAAAGAGGGTGTACATGAGTTTCAGGACAGCTGCAAATAGCACTCAGGATCCGGTTTTCTGCATTTCAGGAAGGCTTTACACTCTCTCATAGTGGAGTATCAAAAACTCAAATTCGTTTACCACTTTTTCTAAACACACGTTTTTTTGTTTTTTTTTTTCGACGCTGCCTTATCAAGTATGAGGCCCATGGGACGGCGTTACACTCTTCCATAGTAGAGTATATTAAGTGCTCAAAATCATTAACCACTTTTTCTAAGCACAGTCGTATTGAGCAGATAATTTTCCAGATACGCAAAGGACAGTGATGTTTGTCCTGACACACCACTGTGCCGATAGGTATCTATGTATAGTACTATGTACCCCTATATGTATTAAACTATGTATATGTACTATGTATTACCGCAATGTTATCATGTTTTTGTACGTAGAGTAGATAAACTTTTTTTAAACAAGTCACAGAAGACAAACCGCATTGATCACGATTAAAAGCCAATAAAATAGTGACTTTTCAGCTCCCGTCGTGCTTTTACTTGCTTTTAATCGTGGTCAGTGCGTTGTTTTGATTGTCTTCACGTCTCTTCCTGACCAGACGGGTTTACGTACAACTATCGATTTCAGAAACATGTCGCAGTTCGTTCAGAGTTTGTTGCGAATGTCGCACACATTCGCGCTTTTTCACAGTTGTGTATACGTATAGTACTATAGAGAACATCTCTGCCATTTACAATACAACGAACCACAGAAGCGGCGTCATACAGCTCCCTTGGTTTACTCTACGTTGTTTACATTTGTTCTGTACACTCACAATACACAACTCAGCTTCTTTTCTTCAAACGGAGGATGTCCTGTTTCGTGATAGTGTGTGTACATAGCGCTCTAAAGCATGTCCCTTTTCACCAAGCACACGCATTTTCGCGTGTCCTCTAATTGAAGATTTCGCCCTAGGGATTAGTGAACACATATTCATCATACCTACAATTATCACTGGCTCCTGTTATCCGAGTATATTTGACCAGACTGCTATCACGTTGCCACGTAACTTCGCACCGTATGAGACTGGCCGGAAGTGAAGGTTCAAAGGGTAAAAAATAAAAAAAAAACAGATTCGCGCCTCACCTCGGCCGCTTCTGCCGACGAATCGCAGGTCGTTGAACTTGGCCACCTGGTTCTTCATGACGGCCGAGGCGTTGCGCAGCTCCCCGCAGTAGTTCTCGTCGTTGCCCGCCCTGAGCGTCACCAGCGTGCCGTCGCAGACGTCGCTACTGAGCGCCAGCACGCGGAACGACATGGGCAGCGTCTTGTTGGAGCGCCAGTGGCTGGGCAGCACCGAGCACACCACGTTGGGGCTTCCCGTGCGCATCAGTTCTCCCGGGTGCTCGGCCAGCACCTGGGTCAGGGCCCGCTCTCCCGGGAGCATCGAGGCCAGGTCCGTCGTCGGGGTCGTCGAAGAGGACGACGTCATCACGACGCCACCGCCGCTGTCTCGAAAGCCACAAGTGGACGAGATGGGGCCCACAGTCTCTCGCTGCGGCTGCTGGTGGTGGCCCGGTAGGCGGGTACCGACGGTGCACGGCAAGTGCATGGCCGGGCAGCGATGACCGGGGTAAGAAGGGAGAAAACTGGCGCGCCGAGGAAGAGAGGCTGCCGGTCGGAACGTCCCACACTCGCACGCACAGTTTTTAGGGAGCGCGAACACTCAGAGGAGGAGGGGAGGTGGCAGCAGAAAAGTTTGGGGTGCGCGCGCGCGCGTTCAGAGTTTTGCGGATACGGTGTGCGCAGGCGCGTCGGATGAAGAGGCAAGGTGTCCGAATCGCTGCGGCCGAGGAGCGGGAAGGAAGAAGAGCGCTCCTCCCGGGGTGCGAGTCTTGGGAGCCCGATGGAGGAGAAGAGAAACGGGGAAAAACAAGAAAGTAGTCCGGAAGCAGTACGGTCGGGTGCGCCACTCGTCGGGAAAAAGTGGACTTGGCGTGCGGCGGCGAGGCGGTTCTTGCGGGCGGTCGCTGGCTGGCGAGCTCCTCGCTCGGTGCGGCAGGGCGAGTGGAAGGGGACCGAAGCCGCGATGTGGATCACCGCCGCTCCGGCCTCATTGACACCGGGGCGAGCGTGGGCCCGCGGAGAGGGCCAGCCCCGTGGCGGATTGGCGGTCGACCTGAGTGACGTGTGCGTCGCGCCGGCCAATGGGAACTTCGCCCGCGTCTCGCCTCCTGCGGTTTCGTTTTCCCGTACGGGCTTCTTGCCGTGCCGGGCAGCCCGCCACCGATGCACTTTGGTGAGAGGGCGTGTGGGGTATAGTGGCGGAAAGACAGGATGGGGGTAGAAGGCAGGTCGAAAACAAACACTGGGTGGATGCATCACACAAAGTGGGTGATGGGTCTGCTTCAGCAGCCAGACTTCCTTTAACAACATACCACACCCCATAATCGAAATGAACCCCCCCCCCCCCTTAACCCCCGGCTTTGTTCTTATGACTACAGTCACAACTTGTCACGAGGCCAATAGAATTAACGACTGTATGTATAAGGACAGGCTATACTGCACCATTTCACTTGGCGTGAATTCAAGGTGAAATAGAAAACGTTCTTTCCGCCATCTAGTTGAATAGCGATATCTCAAATTTTTTAAATCTTTACGGTGAGTTTTACTCAAGCAGCTGCAAATGCATTCGCGTGTAACGATATTCTATGGAACCTGCGGGACTGCGTTCACCACTATAAAAATTTCAAAAATTGGCAGTGGCTAATTTTTTCGGCTGCACATTACTAGCGATGCTATAGCAGTCTAATGAAGAACAGTTCGTACTTATTAACACAATTATGAATTCAATCTTTGTCCTGGATTGTCCAAGAGAACACATTACTAGCGATGCTATAGCTGTCTATTGAGGAACAGTTCGTACTTATTAACGCTATTATGATGTCAATCTTTGTCTTTGGTTGTCAAAGAGAGCGCTAAATGTGGGTGATCTGTAATCCTTATCAGCACGAAAAAAAAAAGCGTTCACAAATCATGGCTTGGAGAAAACGCGAGTTCTGTAAAGTTGTACAATGTCTCAATCTCGATGCGATGTGCTTCTTAGTGGCACTGTTACGCCCTGTCAGACGTCAGTGCAGACTTTGTTTCTCATTAAATTCGAGAACATTAATAGTCGCCAAAAGATTGCCAAGGAAAGATTGCTGTCGATCACCAAAGAAAAGAACACGCCAATTACAGAATCTGTAACTATATATACAGTCAATGCTACCTACAATGAATAGAACAACAGAAGCTATATGCCTGCTATATACGCACGTTCGTTGCGTCCCCTGCTGGCGACACAATGACCAACTACGTCTAGTCCAGCTCAGTGAACAAGGGACCCGTATGCAGTTTTGAAAATTCAGATCGTTTTATCAGACTTGCTCAATGACCGTGTTTACTTTCATTTCTCGCTCTTGTTACTATTATAAATTATAACTGCAAAGCCTCTGGACCCATTATTAGCTAGAGAAATGTCTAGTAATACGGTTATAAATTATTTAAAGTGTAAGCACTATTTTCACCCGTACAGAAAACATAAAATCTGCCTTTAACATTATTATTAAGAGTGGAATAAATTACCTTCCAGGACTGCCAGTATAACTGCGCTGCCTTTGTTCAATTTAGCATTGCTAACGTATTTAGAACCCTGTAACTTTCGTTAAGCATTGTGCCTTAAAAGTTGATTCTTAAGAGAGAAAGGAAGAGAAAAGTGAGCCCCGTAACTGTCTGCTTCAGTGAGTGACACCTCAACAGTAGCTCACAAGGGATGGGGGTGAGGAGGGATAAAAAGGGTAGGAGTAAAGGTGTAGAAAAGAGGAAAAATGTGCCTTATGCAATGTATACTCTTGTGTATAATAAGTATCCTAAGGGCCCTCCCTAATGGGTCCTTCAGATACTCATTTAATTAATTAGGTTTTAGACGATCCTGATGACGTCTTTTTCGACAATGACGCAGCCGGTAATCAGTCTGGTTGCCCCAATGCGCATGCAGTGGTATTCGTACTGAAGGCCCCACACGTGGCGCCAGACTGCGCAATGAATGTTTAGGGTGTGTGACCAACTGATACACGTTTCTTCTCTATCGCTCTTCTTTTCTGTTAGGGGAAACAAACTGTAAGAGATGTGTAGTAACTGACCTGCTTCTTTGTTCATACTTACCGCCGTCATATCTGTTCGCAAGTAGAGCTGCAGGTGTGAGCCAATCACCATGCTGACCTTTTAATAGCGAAGGTGACTGGCCAATGAACAAGCTAATCCAACCAACGAGGAATGTTCCGAATGGGGCTTTCATTTTGTGCAGTTACGGATCACGATCACCATTACTGTTTGTTAATAAGGGCTTTGCTGTCTGTCCCGGCTCGGTCTCTCGGAAAGTGCAGCTTTTATAACTT
Source organism: Rhipicephalus annulatus (assembly GCA_013436015.1). NCBI lineage: Eukaryota > Metazoa > Arthropoda > Arachnida > Ixodida > Ixodidae > Rhipicephalus > Rhipicephalus annulatus. The sequence goes on along the minus strand of WOVY01005201.1, from coordinate 73,367 downwards.
TTGATGATGCAGGCTCCCTTTTCTTTTCAATCCACCTCTCTTGTTTTCTCATGGAGGAGGAAATGTTGTAGGCCCGTGTACTCAGATTTGGGTGCACGTTAAAGAACCCCAGGTGGTCGAAATTTCCGGAGCCCTCCACTACGGCGTCTCTCATAATCATATGGTGGGTTTGGGACGTTAAACCCCACATATCAATCATCATCATCAATTTCTTGTTTTCTCGGTCTCACTCAGTGGTGGATCCATCAAGGTGGAGATATGAGCAGCGCCTCCCCTGCCTCACCCCCCCCCCCCCAAAAAAAAAAGAGAGACTATCAGCATCACCCTCCATTCAGTGCCTGTCGTCCACCTACTATGACTGATTCAACAAATGAGTGGAAGATATTGGCAGTATTTATGTTGAGATGAGGTTCTTGTGGGGATAGTAACTTCTAAAACAAGTCAGCTTAGTCAGACCCACCTGCCTCCAATTTTACTGCAACCGACTACACCCATCCTAAATTGAGTGGCTGGATCTGGCATCACTTCATGTGCTGTCTCTATTCAGCTTGTCGCACTTTTTTCTCGTATCATTGAGTACTATTATTTGAATTCCGAGTGTCAGAAAAATGCCTAATTTTGGAGTATAGGGATTCTTATGCGATGCTCTTCCCCTTCGTTTAATACGAAGGTAGTCTTACTTACATAACAATACAGTGCTGCAAAAAAAAGCCATTCTTCAAATGGCAGGAGGCGGGGCTAACTTGAAAGCACAATGAAAAAAAAAAGAAAACGGCTTCGACTTCATTCAGAAATATTGTCAGTGGACCTTTTGGTTCTTGGCCTAAGCGGCATAAGTGAGGGAATGGCCACAAGACTTTGGGATGCCCCAACACAGCTGTCCTAACAAGAAGAATTGCGTTCAGAATTGAACTTATGCTGTAGTGCACATACAGGCGCCAATAAAAGAACCAGAAAAACCACAATGCTACAAGAGTGCGCCTTTGCCCGCCGTGGTGGTGTAGTGGATAAGGTACTCGGCTGCTGACCCGCAGGTCGCCGGTTCAAATCCCGGCTGCGGCGGCTGCATTTCCGATGAAGGCGGAAATGTTGTAGGCCCGTGTGCTCAGATTTGGGTGCACGTTAAAGAACCCCAGGTGGTCTAAATTTCCGGAGCCCTCCACTACGGCGTCTCTCATAATCATATAGTGGTTATGGGACGTTAAACCCCACATATCAATCAATCAATCAATCAATAAGCATGTGCTTAATTAACGTTGAGACAGCAACTATCAGACGCTTTGTGCTATGATAGGTAATGTTAAAATGCTGGCTTACGTCGCACCATGCCATTTCTCGCCGTCTTTTTTGAAAAAAAAAAAACAATATTTTGTGAGGTCTGGTGAATGGGAACACCATACAATGGATACCTTTGTTTACATCGTGAAGGCAATTTTGGAGCCCAGCGTTGGATTGGTATGTCGTACTTCTTATATTATTCAACATTTTTAGGCTCGAAAAGAAAATAGAAAAAGCAAAAAATGAACTAAAAGGAGAGGGTGGAGCAGAGCAGCAATGAAATAATTAGTCCGTGGTAACTCAAAATCATTCATTCACGTGGCCGACTCCTCCGTGGTGACTACGTAGGTAAATCTTTTGTGTCAGTGCACAGACTCGGTGAACAGTCTCTCCAGATCTCGGTACGGTCAGAGGCCAGCACGCTCTGCTGAGGGGAAGAAAAGGAGAACGGGAATTCCGTGCAATATCACGCGTACATTTACGGCTCCGAGAACGGACATTAGGCACGGAGAAACGGACTCGGCAACGGCCGTCCCGACCACCGCGAGATTCAAGGTTTCGGAATGCAATTTCTGTCGCGCACCGAGCGAGAGAGGAGGAAGGCACAAGTACGCGTTATGTGCTTCATTCTCTCCCAACCCCTTGCTTTCCCACTTCTCTTCGTCGAATCTCCCCTTCTGCGCACGGTCCTAGGGTACGTATTCCTCCGCGCTGCCGACTTGCAGGCTTCTGTGGGGCAGCGTGGGTCCGCAGTGGCTGCCCCCAGTGCGAGGGGCAGACAAACGGCCGAGCCGTTTAATTAGCGACCGAATTCCTTTCTCGGTCGTACGTATCGTGCGGCACGGGTGCTTTCGGTGACGCCGAAGAAAATGGGAAGTTAGCTGGGTCTCTGCGTGGTATACCTCCCTTGCAGCTGTGGGCGCATGCATGGCTTTCAGAAGTCACTGAGATTGTTTCTTATCTGTTACTCTAACCGGCTCACTGTCTGACGGTCCTTGACTTATATGCTAAATGTTGCTGCATCACTTCGCGGGCCTCTTGTAGGGCCACGAATAAAGCTCGCCGCTCGGCTGTTTCCGCAACGAGCATGGTGAAGTGGAGCAACCCGAATGTGGGAAGTTGTAACGAATGGCCCTACAACGAACAGCAATCACGGTTCGAAGAGGGACAGAAGAAAAGAGGCCACTAAGGGTTGACTGCTCCTAAACCAGTCACTGCGTGGAGGGCACTGTTTTAGTTTAGTTTTTGTTTTGTTTTTTTTTTTGCTCTCGTTCACTGCTAATTGGAATCAGTGCACCAGAGAGCGAGGGCCTTTTTATTGAGGAATATCAGCTATTCAGTGGATCCGTTTTTCTGAACGCGTGCATCCGCAAGCTTCCGAGAGCCAGGGTTCAAAGCCCCCATCAGGATTGACTTTTGTCATGACTGATTAACGACTTAAGCAATGCGCTGTCAGATACTTTAGCCATAGCATATAACGAGGCAAAGGTCAGAGATGACACGCGGTAACTGTGTGCAAGTGCAACTGCGTAAAGAGGGAGAAAGTTTGAATCAGTGCGAACAATCAGTACGAACTTTACGGTGAATAGTTTTTGATCTCGAAAGTTACAACACCGACAAATACTATAGCATAAACAAATATGACAGCTTTGACTAAACTAAAGGACTAAAGCGCCTTGAAGAAGTAGTTAGGCGAAACGTTGTAACAAAATAAGCCTGTTTACACAACATTTCGCTCAATCTAGAGACATTTAAATGTACACAGTTGAATGTCCCATTCTGTGAATTACACGAGATGGCTATATATAAACAGGATTACGCGTCTCGGCACTCACGGATTGAAGCGGGACATCCAAAACTACAGTATGACTACTAGCATATGTGCAATCGCTCAACATAACCGCGTCTTGTCACTAAAATCTGGCTCTGATGTCAGTTTTAGAGTCGTAACTACGCCAATCTTACTCCAAATGAACAAGGTAGAAACCAAGTAACGTGCACTCGTCATGACCATCAGCCTGACTACGCCCACTGCATGTCAAAGGCCTTTCCCAGGTTCCGCTAGCCCACTCAGTCCTGTGCTTGCTGTATTCCCGCAAACGTCCTAATCTCATCTGCCCCCCTAACTATCTGTCTCCCCTTCACCAGCTTGCCCACTCTTGGAATCTAGTCTGTGATTCTTCATGACCAGCGGTTATCTTGCCTTCGCGCTATATACGTGCCCTGCGCATGACCATTTATTCTTCTTGATTTCCACTATATTAAGTGCCTAACACCCGTTCGTTTCCTGATGCACCCTGCTCTTTTCTTGTCCCTCAGGGTTACACATGCCAGGTAACGTGCATAACATAGCCCTAAATTGTCGCATTTCAATTAGTGAGCACTATATACGTACCATGCGCATTGCATGCGTGCTACACACTCGGGCAACGATCCAGCAGCGACATTCTCCTTTGAATGTCTCGTTCGGAGCTGGAAAGTTGTATGAGTGTATCACGGCCAGCACGAAGAAACATTCGAGCAAAAGAGAGTGGTTAAAACAAGAATGAACGAGTGAGGACCGACACTTACATGTGCACGGAAACCGACGGTGATTCCATGGAAGAATGAGAGAGAGATAAGAAAAAAAGAGGGGCCACAGCTAACAACTCAAACCATGTTGCACGTGCGTTACACTATATCAACCCGAGCGGAATACCCAAACCGGCCGCTATGCGGCTGCTTTCGCCAGGAAACAAAGAAAGAAAAAAGACGATGAAGCCGCGCGTGCCGAACCTCGCCCTTTTGTTCTTGCTATACACAACTGTCCCTACATCCTTCTCCCTCCTCTGAGTTGCTTTCTTTTCTCGTTCCTTTGTTGCCATCTGGTTTTGCGTCGTCGTTTCATGCACGCCTGCTCGCGCGTTTCTTCGCTTCGGGCGGGGGGATGACAGCTCCTCTCTTTAGCCTTGCTGGCTGCACTAAATGAAGTGGGCCCGGCTGAGTGCCGCGGCCACACGCTAGGCCCCCGAGGCGAACCGGAGGAGCGCGCGACACGTTGGCGGTGACGGCGTGTGGCACCGGCGACGACCATAAAACCATGCCTTGTCCGCGTACCCTCCTTGTGTTGTTGGGCGCTTTCTTCTCGCCAAAGCGAGCCCGGCAAATGCAGCGAGCCAGCCAGCGAGGCGACAGCGCGCGACACCAGGCCACGAAGGCCGGGGCTGCTGCGGCGTGCCGGGCGGTAAAAAGGGCAAAGCAGGCTGAGGGCTTCCTTATCCTATATAGTGCCTGTTCTCTTATGCTCTCTCTTTCTCTCTTTTCTTTTTTGTTGGTCTCTCAAGTCGGGGAAATAAGGAACGCAGAGAGATAGGAGGCAGATAAGGCGACGGGAATAGCATTGGAGAAAGGAGCGTAAAGAAGAAACAAAAGCAAAAAACTTGCGGGTTACCGCTTTGAAATAAGAAACAAGTGTTCGACAGATAGGAAGCGATCTGTATAGGCGTCTGCAGCTGCGCTTGCACGAGGTTCAAGGCTGTTACTGTAAACTTAAAAAAACAAACAAACTCGTCAGTGAATATTTCAGACAGACACGCAGATCAAAATACTGCATTGAACAAACAGTTCAGTCTGTTCTAATAAAATTCAACGCACCAATGCTGGAGAGGGGAGTGGTATGGTAGAGTTACGTTTAATCAATGTGGTTTTCTGGTGCTATTGCTAGCAATTTGAGGGATTTTTCCCGAATATTGGTCAAAGCGATAGAGGGAAATGTCATAGAAAGTGGCTATATGGGAATGATTACATGCTTGTAAGAAGGAGCGATCGGCGGAGGGGTGTCAGCGTGATGCTATTACAGGGAGGGTGTCTAAATGCTCCTGGAGGACGTGTATTGGGGCACATTGGTTGTTTCTGTATAAATCTCTGGCAGGACTCATCCCCTTTGCGTTACATTTAGCACAAATTGGTAAACAGGCAGCCTACGCTGTACACGAGAGTTCATGCGTCAACTTGAGGCAAGTAGGTGCCTTTGGGCTGACGTTCTTCCACGAGGCATTACAATATCACACGCTCATGAGTTTACGCCCCCGCGAAAAGTGTACGCAAAGATGTGCAAGTCATTACCGTTGAGGTTTACGAAGAAGCATCCCAGCATCAGAAATAGTCACATACGTATAGAACAATATTTGCGAGAAGTACGAATACAGCGTATAGTGCAACGCAAACAGCGCCCGTGACCGCAGAGCAAAAATGAGAGAGCGTCCAATGGCGCACTCAAATATCCAAGTGCTTCCCGTCTGCTTCTGGAGAAGCGCCATTGATGACTCCATATTTAATTTGTAACCTTAACCAGGCCACTGGATCCCTTATCAGATGCCAAAAGTTACCGACGGCGTCAACTCGAGTGATGCGAAATGTCAACACCACGTGACGTCACAGATGAGCAATATTTGTAATGACGTCATAATGTCGCATAACGTGACGTCACACGACGCCATCATCACATGACATCTTCGCTTGGTCAAAATTAAGGCGGACCGATGCCTGAGGCAGTGGAAAACCACGTTTGGTGTGGAATCGCTTCGGGAGGACGGGGGTGTAGGACGTCGAATAAGAAAATGATAGCTTTAGCATTCGCGTCGTCTTGGGCAAGATTATATGGGAGGAGGCGTAACCTTCAAATACATAAAGCTGAGCATTGTATGCTCACGAATTCGCGTAACCAAAACGATGTAGTCACACACATATCCTGTCACTTCTCGAAGCACTGCTGACACGCGTGCTGTCCCCAGCTTTGCTTGTTTGATGCCTCGGGGAACGTCGGCCGCCAAAACCGGCACAGCCACGCGCCGGTTTTGGCGCCTGGCTGTGCCGTCAAACAATGACTGCTTCCACCCTGCGCCTCAGGCACTGCCTTGTTTTTGTCCCCTTCTTTGGGCCTGCATCTCTGTGTGTAGCTGTGCCCTTGTGACTTCCAGTGGTCCCTTTTCGATTCACCGACGTGCAGTTACACTGCCGAAACCTCGCGGCGTTCCTTTTCGAACCGCGATCCTTGTCGCCAGGTCGTGTCGCTCGATGTATACAGTGCTTGGGTGGAGTTTGCGGCTCTGATTTTGCCTGTTTTCGTTACCTTTTTCTTTACACTTTCTTTCGTATTTTTCTTTCCTTATTTTCCCCCGCGGCTTTTCGTCCAAGGGCTCGGTTTCTGTTTTACAAGGCCATAAAACGGGAAGCCAAGAGTGGCCAGTATACTTTCGGCCAGGCTAAATAGCTTTCGCTTTGGCCCCTGGTTTTGTTTTGCCGATTCTTCATGTTCCTTCCTGAGGCGATGACTTTCTTCATGCTTACTTCACATTGTATGTTACCTTTCTTCCTCCCCGCTATCCTGTTCACTTTTGGCCCAGTGCTGGTCCAGTGCAGTTGACAATACGCTGCACGGTTCAAAGTCTCCCAATGTCCTTGTACACGTCGCCTCTTTCCTTGCGTTGCCTTTCTTTCCGGCTGGTGGTTTTTTTTTTCTACATTTATAGCTCCCTCTTCATCGCTTTTCCCCGCGTTCCACTGCATTTCTTCGAACCAGCGTGGTGTATGTTGCAGCTTATTTTCTATTTCATCGTTTCATACGTACGTTTAGTTCTGCGCGCCACAGGACGTTTCACTTCCCTGCAATGCAGCTCTGCATGCATGTTGTACCTCTTCCTTAACCCCCTCTCCCACGTGCAAACCTCTTCCCTGCTTCAGTGGGCTAGCTTTTCATCCCTATATACCCCTCGCCCCGCTCCCCCAGCTCCCTTCCCATCCCAGCATCACTTTTCTGCTACTGCGCCCGCGTTTCTTTCATTTTGTGCGTCCCTCGCGCACCATGGGGAGATATGGGTTGTAAAACACGTGGCGTCCCAGATTGAATAAACGCTTCGGGGAGCGGCGAGAGAACTGCCGTGCACTGCGTAAGAGATGGAAAAGTGTGCAGGCTGTAAAAGATAGCAAAAAATAAAGAAAACAGAAAAAAAGAATTCAAGCATGTATACACGAAAGGCAGCCAGCGTGGTCTTTGCGAATTTTTCTCTTGGGCATGACAGGGTGTTGTTGCCTCTAGACGGGTTTTGACGCTCGGCTTGTCGGTAATTGTCGGGCGCCTGCGTTCTCGGGGGTCCTTTATGTGTCTGTACTTTTTTTCTTTTTACGTTCATTGTTTTGTGTCACCGTTATTACACATCGTTGATTATTCTACGCTTCCCGTTGTTTGGGTGAAGCTTTTGTGGTGATCGCCTTGGTGGTGGTGACTGCAATTTGCTGGTGGCTGCTAGCCTCGCAGGAAGCACTTGAATAGCATGAACGGAGGCGTGGTTTCGATTCTGGGCCACGGTGGCTTCATTTTGATAAAGGAGAGAATGCGCAAAATGCCAATGTACTTGGATTTAGGTGCACGTCAATTAACCTATATTGGTTGCACGTTAATCTAGGATTAAAATAATCCAATTTTGCCGTGCTACATAATCACATCATGGCACAGGCATAGGCAGAAATGTGTTTTTTTTGGGGGGGGGGGGATTCAAAAGACATGCCCTTTGACATAACAAACATACGCAAAAACGACGCAGATTTATCACTCATAAATAATCAAGTTACACTCATGCATGAAGTTCAACAACGATCGCTTGAAAGTTCCTCTAATCTACTCTTGTTATTCCGGAGGGCGACCGGGAGGGTGACCTGTTGTTCCAAGATGACGAAGGCGCGCTTGCTAGGCCCGGGCACGACCACAGTAAGTGTGTCACGTCCACGGCAGTTGTAGGAGCGTCACAAAAGGGGCACGTGGTTCCATACGGTGCGCGGTAATGTGGCGGCCAGTGGGCGGTAACTGTAGTTGTCAGAGCAACCACAACTCGAAGTCTCCAAAGCACTGCCTCATAGAAACGGGTAAGCCCACCAGGGAGGTATGAAGTGCTCGTTTGGAGCGTCGGAGACATTCCTTTTGGAGCAGCAGTTTTCCGCAGTTGTCTTCTTGCATCTGTGTGGTGATCACTGCAAACTACATTTGTATGAAAAGCACAAAGATTGTTTTCGCCATCGGTTTGTCTTAAGCAAACTCATCAGGGACCGTGTCATTTTTCTGCCTCTCTCTGCATGGCCACTTAGGCGTGAAAAAAAAAAAAAAAACTGTGAGACACCCACATCGGCTTATTGAAACTTTGCGCCCCACTGAGAGGCCTCGTGTCATCTGGTTCTCTTGCCACAGGCAACAACCACAACAGCAAACGAGCATCTGCCTCAGATGGAGTCAATTAGGCAGCTATGGCAGCTGCCACGGGAAGATGGCAAGAACGTGTTTTCAAACATGCGCCGGGTTCAAGGATACCCGAAAGCCGCACTGACGGTCAGTGGGATATCGGCCTTCTAACAAACACCATATAATTGATGATTTCACGCTTGACAGCGCTAAATGTTATGAATTGTGAATTGTTTGGTTTCCTCTTTTTTATCTTTCTTTTCAAGCAAAGCCTGGCCTTTATAACTACTAAGGGCTTTACATATGTAGTTATAGGATGTTCTAAGAGTGATAACATAGGATTGGTTAGCGTCGCGAACAAGTGTACAGTTCGACCCACTTGTAAAAGTACTGGTTTCACTCTTTCATTCTTTTATTACCTCAAAGGTTCCAATCGGGATATTACGCGAGGGAGGGGGTGATAAAAAGGCTAATTATATAATGGTGGTTATGGTAGGAGAGCTTCCATGCCCCGCCGCAGTGGTCTAGTGGCTAAGGTACTCGGCTGCTGACCCGCAGGGCGCGGGTTCGAATCCCGGCTGCGGCGGCTGCATTTCCGATGGAGGCGGAAATGTTGTAGGCCCGTGTGCTCAGATTTGGGTGCACGTTAAAGAACCCCAGGTGGTCTAAATTTCCGGAGCCCTCCACTACGGCGTCTCTCATAATCATATAGTGGTTTTGGGACGTTAAACCCCACATATCAATCAATCAATCAATCAAATCAAATCATGGGAGAGCTTCCATAAGTCCCTTGAATGCTTGGGTGTCGATTATGGTGACGACTTTGGTGGGCAGGTCATTCCCGTCTCGGGCTGTGCGGAGGAAAAACGATTGGTGAAAAATGACGGCATATTAGGACTTGCACTGGATAGACGGTGTTACAGTATGCAAACACTTGCATACAGCAATATATCGTTCATAAAAATTATAAGGTGCCATATAGGCGCGCATGGAAGGGGGGGTGAGAGGGGGGGGGGGGTGAGAGGGAGGCGCACAGCCAGTCCCATACATAGACATCATAGGAAGGGGGGATGCTGCGAGGAACCTTCGCCCTCTCTCTCCCCTCCCCCTAAAGGGGAACCCTGCGCACGCTTATGTACGATGCTGCACCATCAAATATTGTAGATGTTGAAACAACCAGCTCACAGCAATGCCTCCCGCGCCACATGATCGGTTATGACAAATAATTCTGGCTACTGGTATACATACCGAAAGGTGATTCAGGAAAACAGCCATTTGGGCTATAGCTGGTAGCGGTTCATTATGAAATATGAAAGTGGGGCGCAGTACGTAACAGGGACTGGAGGACAGAAGAACAACACAACCGCCGTCTTTGTTACGTACTGCGTGCACCCCACTCCTATCTTTACTAACGAAAGCTAATGGAACGCGAGAACATTTTTTGAGGAGAACAAAGAAAACGAGAAATTAGAGCTTTTGCCTTCACCCACCACATACCCCAACGTGTGCACCTCGCGCTAATATATAGTACGGCATGTGTTCGCAGTATTCGCGTTGAGCTTGCTCTTAGTCATAATAGTACATGGTGTCGTAGATACACGTTATATGAGCCGTCGCACATTCTTAAAAGCCACTGAACTAGATGCGCGTCTTTACAGTTCACCCAGCGTAACAAGACCATATTTTCATTTTCTTACCTTACCATCGTCATTCATCACGATTTTGCTCGCCTATTATCCTTCCCCAACGCAGAGTAGCAGGCTCAAGTGAACTTTACCTCAGGCCGACTTCTCTACTACTCTTCTGTCAATAAATTCTCTCTCTCTCTCTCTCTCTCTCTCTCTCTCTCTCTTCTGCACGTCTAAGAGCGGGCAGTGAACAGATCCATTAATACAATAATCAAGGTCGGGTGCATAAGGCATGAAGCCCGTTGCACGTGGGTGGAGAAGATGGCCCAATTGCAGACCTAAGCAAGTCCTTAATCAGCACAGAGCAAAAGTGTCACTAACGCTGCAGATTGCAAATCATACCCTTCTACAAATCATACCCTTCTTATATTTCACGAAGCGATTACCACGCTGCAATTATTTTGCTGAATTCAGGAGTTCATCGAATCCGGAAACGGGTTTATCGAAGCTCATAGAAACCGAACATTGTAACGTGGCGACCCTATCAAGCTACTGCAGCATTAGAGAGCTTTAGTGTCGGGTACCGCAAGCAGCTAACGTACGCACGCTTTTGCGTTATTTTTTACTCCTGGCCGCACCCGCGGAATACAAGAACGAACGCAAGGGCTTACGTACGCAAGCTCCTTGGGGCCCCGGCACGAAAGTTCTCTATTTGCCGATAATAAACCCACGCACATTTGAGAAGTTCTGCCGGTGAATGTACATTTCTTTGTTAGATCGAGATTTCCGTTAAGTCGGGTTTCCTCGGATCGAATTTCAACTGCATGTAGTACATTTCACTTCATTTCATTTCAATTTATTATACTGTCAGACCCATTAGGGCTATAACAGGGGTGAAAAAAAAACCAATATACATACAAAAAAATAGGTACTCCCTATACAACTTCTAATATACATAACAATGAATGACAAGAAATAGCCAAAGCACTCTGCTCTTGAGGGCATAGAATAAGCAAAATATAAACTATACATCTTTATACACGACATCCTTTAGGCCCTTCAAGAAAGAAGGTACACATTCCGATAAGACAGTGGAATTCGGCAGCCTGTTCCACTCACTGATCGCCCGCGAAAAGAAACTGAACTTAAAACAATCGGAGTCTAAGACAAACGGAGAAAAGAGGGCCTTGGAGACATTGCTTTTCAAATGTAGGCGAGCGAACGGCTTGTCTCTGTGTCTTCGTTTTGTTCTCGCGCTATAACTATCGTCATGCCATACCAACTAGCCCGAGCTGCCACACTGCCGTTCTCAAGTAGCTGGCTCGGCGCGTGTCAGCACAGCATGAGACCGACAACGCGTGCAAGCACGCGATCTTCGGCAGCTGGAGCGGCAGAAGAAGCGACGGGGAGGAAGGAACACCCGTGCAGACAGAGAGGCAGCGGAGCGACCGGCCAGAGTGGTCCCATTCTTCGTCGGGTGGCCGACTCGCGGCAAACGCTATGCACTTTCGCCCACTTTCACGCTTGTTTTCCTACCCTCCCTTCAGCCTTCACCACTGTGCTTTACTATAACCGCACGCTGTGCCGTCATGGTCTTGTTTTTTTCATTCTCGCCAGAGAAGACGTACGAAGAAGGGGGGGGGGGGGGGCGGCACCTTCTCTGTCCACAGAACCACCCTTCAACAGAGAACACGGCATCTTTCTTCGGGAGCCTCCGACAGGGACCAGACGCTCAGCAGGTGGCTGCAGCATGGCTTCGGCAGAGGAGAGATCCGATGGTGGCAGGCTCACTGTTCCTTTCTGGTCTCACTGACACTTGCCCTTGCTCTTCTTCGGAGACGGACTCTGCCCGCCGGCTACGGAAAGAGACGCGCGTGCGGCCGTCCCGCTGAGTCGATGGCGCGCGATTGTGCGCTGGCTCGTATAGAAGACGCCCACGTGTATGGCCGCCGCGTACAGACTTGACTTCGTGCCAGCGTTAGTTCGCGCAAGATCTTTTTATTTATTTATTTATTTATTTATTTATTTATTTATTTATTTATTTATTTATTTTCACCAAAACAGATACAATGGCGAAATACGGGGAGACGGCAAAAAAGCTGCAGTTATTGCACCTTGACTAAGCACCATCTACCCTACGTCAGCAATGACAGGGTAAAAACGAAATACAATAAAATGGGAAAAAAACGAATATTATAAAGCAAGTAACAATACAAGCAGAAGGCAAAGTAAATAACAGGCCAAGGTATACAAACAAAAAGGAATATTTCATAAACACATGAGCACAGTAATTCGCAGAGTATGTATCATCGCTTTCGTACGTAACAAAGGTACACAATGAGGTTACACAAAAAAACAAAATATATATATATATATATATATATATATATATATATATATATATATATATATATATATATATATATATATCTATATATATATATATATATATATATATATATATCTATATATATATATATATATATATATATGAGATCTAACAGACAGTAATGCCAAAGAATGTATAGGGGAAGTTATTAAACCAATAGAATGTAAATAAGAAGAAAGAAAAGTGGGTGAAAAAATAACCAGCCGTGAGCAGGGCTGCTCACGGATGGTTATTTTTTCACCCACATTCTTTCTTCTTATTTACATTCTATTGGTTGCTCACGGCTGATTATTTTTTCACCCACTTTTCTTTCTTCTTATTTACATTGTATTGGTTCTAATAACTTCCTCTATACATTCCTTGGCATTACTGTCTGTTAGATCTCAATAATATTGTGTCAAAACACGGAAAAACGAGCCCTTAGCTATACACTTCTTTCCCTTACACACAATAAAAGGTACACAATAAATACAATAAATGATGCAAAGCAATACCGAGTGACCTATGTAAGTGCACTTCTTTTCTTTTCATCTTTGTGGTGACTTTAGGCGAGTCCACGTTTTCTGCATGAACACGTGTGCATATGATGTAAGTGAAAAACAGTAATCTCATTTGTTCTGTGCCCGAGAGAGATTAGAAAGGTTTACTCTCACTCCGAACATTTTATACGAAATCGTACGTAGCCTTGACAGAATAAGTGATAGGGAACGCTCACTGAAAGATAGTGGAACACCCATTGCCTAGAGAGACAGGCTTGGAAAGCGCTGATAAATATTTTTCAACCATTGGAAAAATGACCAACAATAATTACGGTCAAACCTATGAGGGATTGGATCTGAGCTTTAGTGAGTAAAATAGATGGTTTGCGGATGCAACTGTCGGGTGCTTCTCTAATAAATATCGTCCTTGAGTCACACTGTTTTCCCAGCTAAGTATTGTACCGATTCGCCCAAATCGAAGCATTGCTCGAAAAGTTGATGCAGGGCACATGTAAGGCAGATGTCATGCAATACACAAAGCCCTTACTTTAGCATCCTGTTATCATTTTTTTGCGTGCTTTACTTGGGCTAACATGTGCTGTAAACAGTGTGCTTTTACCCTCTTCACAGCAGTGTAGACCACCGTACACTCTATACCGATTCGAAATGAAAAAAAAAAGGCCATTAACAGTGTAGCGTGTTGGCAAGATAATAGCTGGCCATTCCAAAATAAGGCAGAAAGTTTGTAGATGAGATTAAGTTTTTAAGGATAACAAAGTAGATGACGACTAAGGATAACACGGTCGCGGCGAGCACATCACCAGGTTAATTGGAGGAACATGCGATAAGCATTTGTCATGAAATGGGCGTTGTCAGGCTGCTGCTGCTGCTGCTGCTGCTGCTGCTGCTGCTGATGATGATGATGATGATAATGATGTTTACGATGAATATAATGATGATGATGGCGATCATAATTACTAACGAGTGGTCCACACTTTAAAGAGTGGATAAGACACTCCATGGTGCCGGCGATCTCATAAAAAAAAATTTTCCCCGATCAAGTGTCTTTAAATTGGGAGCAGGACAACCTTATACGTGCACGCTCAAACGCGTTGGCTCTGCTTCGGTGACAATACAAAGAGAGAAAGAGAGAAGGAGCAAGTACCAAACGCACAAGTCTCTCAAAACTCGGACGAGGACTTTTGAGAAAAGTAGCCGGTCACTAAAATCCACTCCGACATCTCGCGTCGAGTGCCGGCCGCTATCGAATATAGATCATCACTCGAAGCAAACTCCCCGGTTCGCTTTTCTCACTCCACCCTGCCCCGGCCGTCTTGTTCATTCGTTGGCTCCCGGTTTTCCTCGTGATTCTTTTGGAGCTACCGAACCAGGAGAAATTGCGAGGAGCGAGCGACTCCCGTATACGCTGCCTACACACACTCGGAGAGTATGAAGAATCGCGGCAGACACCGGCAGGACAAACGTTGCGTCCGGTGCCGAGTTCATATTTCACTTCAAAGCCTTAAACGATGACGCGCAGGAGCGCATCGCTGAATGGAACGCGCAAATGCAAGCGAGAATGTAATAATAAAGAAAACTGACACCATCCAATACAAGTCCGAAGTCCCGGGGAGGCGCTGAAAAGAAGGCGCAAGTGGTCGACACAAAAGCGCTGGATGCGTAAGAAAACGAAAAAATAAGGCAAACAAGACGAATACGACAGCAGAAAATGTAGGTAAATAAACGCAGAACAAGCAAACGCGATTGGGGCTCCAACACTGTTTGTTTATATAGCCCCGAATAAAACGTTTTCACATCCCATGCCATGCGCCCCCTCTTTGCCACGCGTACACTCCTATACCTAGCCCCCCAACCCCCCCGCCCCCCGACCGTAACCTTTTTCTCGGTTTAAAGTGTTGATCTTTTCTGTTATATTTGTATGTGTTCGTGGAATTGCGGGATGGGGAGAGGAAAATACGCTCGATGCTTCAAAGTTAGCTGCTTGCATGCAAGCGTGTGTGTCTATTTTGTTCCCGCTCTTTCAGTTTTTTTTTCCTTTTTGCTCTCTGTTGCTTATACATACTTAGCATCTCTTCTTATGTGTTTCTCAATGCTTACGATCCCTTCGCATGCATTACGAAATCCCCTCTCACCGGTTTTTGTTCTTTTATTTATTTTTCAGCGATGCTCGAAGGTCACTGTATCACGTTTTTAAAGTGTGCCGCTGCGGGCCCCGTTCCCGAACGTCTTTCATAACTTGGGCCTGCGACATCGTCTCCAGAGGATCGGACCTTAAACTTTCGCAGGGGCGAAGCGCTTATGAGGAGTTTGAAAAGTTTCGTTTTTTTTTCAGTCGCGTTGTCCTTTTAGGGCCTCTTCTTTTCTCTTTCTGCTTCTTCGAAATTTTAAAAAGCACTCTAGAACTAAGTGGACTTGAAATTGAAATGTCGTTTTGAGACAACTCTCCAAACATTTTATGTGTAACGCGATAAGCGGGCTGATACGAGATTTCATTGTTCTATATGTCCGCATATATACAACGTTCCTAACTCCGTCACTTAAACAGTGGCATGAAGCCTGTAGTGATGTACTTGTTCTCTATAAGCTGCTGATAGTTTTCTTTTTTCTTTGTAATGAACATGTCTGGGATGGCGCTTTGATTTCACGAATGCTCCGTTACAACGCACTATATTAACGAGATATCGCTAAATAGCTCGTTTCGTCGAAATTCCGGCGTCAGCTTTGTAGGCAGTGAGCGAGAAACTATCTTATGCATGATCGAAAAATTGAGAAAGATGCGAATATTATAAATAATCAATATTCGAGGCCCGAGTGGCAATCGAAGCCGGCTCATTTGCGTGGACGAGGATGTTTTACCATAAAGTCACGCGTCTTTTTTTTTTCATTCAGCTTAAAACGGCAGTATACACACAGACCACTAATATGGTCGTACTCCTTCTATCGCGACAGAATGACGAGCACACAACAACCAACAATCTACCACAATCTCTAGAACGAATACATCTATATGGCAACGGCCTTTTCCGAACGTATATCCTGCAGAATGGGGGTAAAAATAAACACCTCGCCAACACAACCTACCAATATGGTTGAAACTCCACTTCCTCGTAAACATAGCGTTACCATTCAAATAAAGTGGGTCGCACGAAGAAACCATTAGATCAGCATTTCTCTGCAGCATGCGCGTCCTCCACAGGCTATGCAGCAATGTTGGTTCCGGCACCACTTTATCGTATAAGAAATGTTTGAGCCTGCCAGGACGTGACGTCTTAAATCGAGTGCGTAAAATGCCTGTGCCGACGTCGACAAAAACGTTCTTTTTCAAAGTGCTCTTCAAGACCATTCCTGTGAAGGCTTGGCTTCATTCAAGAGGTATTTTCGCGTCACCTGTTAATTTTCTGCTTTGTGACGTGCCTGAAACAACTGAACATTGTTTTTTTATAATAAGCTGCAAAGATGCAATCTTATTTTCGGATGTGCTTCAGCGAACTCTTAAAAAAGTATTCATGCTAAATTCACATTCCGTGCGATATCTGCAGTCAATCGACTTACAATGATGGGTCAGTCGACATCTTTATACTTGTTGGAATGCATAGACAGCCCCGCATCTGCTTGTGAATACAGCGAAAATAACTTGCTCTGCTTGGAAATGCAGTGAAAGTAACTTTCATGCTTTACAAACATGCGTGTCTTGTATACATGCTTCACCATAAAACGTGAAATATTGCAGTAATAATGCGTGGTACAAACATACATTGCCATCGGGCGTCAGAACATGCGATTATCACAATGACTCAATGGTTTAAAGCCGGTCATTCACTACAAAAGTCACACTCAAAACTGCGCATATATATTCCTTTAAGGCAACGTATATATATTGTGAGTGGACAGCAAGCTCGAAAACATTTCAAGCACTAATTGATCAAAGTATGCCCTAGATACAAGATATCGCTATAAAGTTCAACTCTTAAAGGCGAAGCTTAAGGGTCTCTCAGATTTTTAAAACTCCTCCGCAATTTAGCGATATTGTACACTCGCTCTGCATAATTGGACGCGTGAAAACTCGTTTTTAAAGTGTAGCTAGACATTATTTTTCAGAGTTTTGAGGGTATTTGTCTTATTTCTTTCGATGGGCTTAATTTGCATACCTTTAGAAACCTACAAACATGCAGTAAACTGAGAACTTAGCGAGAACATGCGCAATCAGGTGTTGGATTAGATCAGAAGCGAAGGTTCGCATGCAGATTTCTTTCTTCCGCCACCTGCGACAGGTGCATTAAGGCGCTTTTCGAACGCCATTACGCTAATTTCTCGCTTACTTAGCACCAAGTCTAAGCCGATGATCTTATGTTTATTCAAGTGTGATTGGTCATATTTTCTTAGTCACATGCGGTATCCACGTCAACGCTGTGCTTGAGTTTTCTCACATTCGATAATCAACAGCAAACATATCAGTGTGAACAGTGCACGTACAAGAAAATGAGGCCTAAGTGGGGACATACTTTACCGTATTCCCTTTTCTTCGGGAATTGGATTATCAAAATTCTTGTTTCATCATTGAGAGCTCTGCCGCAGATACGGTATCTGTAGGTAAAAAAACAAAGATTTGTATGCGTTAGGTGAGCCTTTACGCCATAAAGGTGAGCCACCACAAGTTGATCATGAGGCGAGCCAGGAAAGGTACACTTAATCATC
The DNA here is from genome assembly GCA_013436015.1 of Rhipicephalus annulatus. NCBI lineage: Eukaryota > Metazoa > Arthropoda > Arachnida > Ixodida > Ixodidae > Rhipicephalus > Rhipicephalus annulatus. The sequence goes on along the minus strand of WOVY01005201.1, from coordinate 55,667 downwards.
GTAACTGTGCATATAACAAGATATTAGCCTGATAAGTGATCGAGTCAGAGCCTTCTTTACACAGACACAAGACTTATACCAGTGCAAGACTTTCTTGGTTGTTAAATTGTTTTCTAAGGATTTATGGTGATGACTATTGCACATGGGCTTTGGTTCTGAGAAAAAGAAGTGTCACTCCAATAAATCAGTTGTTAGCCTGTGCTCGTCCTGTTCATTTTTTTCCCTTGTCTTATTCTTCGGCACAGTTTTTCCAATTTTTTTTATTACCGGTATTCAATATGAGATCTGTGATTCGGATAAATCAAAGCACTAAAAGAATTAAATGATCGAAGATCTACAGTGTGGGATAGACTCAGCGCATGCTTACTGAATGACATCATCATCATCATCACCATCATCATCATCATCAGCCTGACTACACACCCTGCAGGGCAGAGGCCTCTCCAATGATCTGCCAATCCACCCGGTCGTGCACATGTGCTTTCTGCAGTCACGCTATACGGGCGAACTTTTTAATCTCGTCGGCCCACTTAACTTTCTGTATCTCCCTCGTGCGTCCGCCTTCTCTGGGAATCCAGTCACTTACCCTCAATGACCAGCGATTTTCCTGCTTACACCGCTACTTAAAAAAAAAACAGAACTCACAAAAGAGAGGCACGAGTAGTACGACATGAGTGACACTTACAACTGATTTATTTAAAGCATGAAACAGCGATCTGTAGAAGTGGCAAATGCGCAGAATAGTCAGCACTGCCTTAACTATACCCCCCTCTCAGACAATCTTATCTCAGAAAACCGCAGCCGTACTGAAGTGTCACTAGTACATTCATCACGACAAACAGAAACGACAGAACTATTTCATCAGACATACGATTTCTAATAACGATGAATGCGTGAAGCGTCTTGGATGCTGAGGGCTTTCGGTTGTCATGTTAACTTTTAATTCGTTTAAAGTCGCTTTCAGCCAGAGGAGGTTAGCGAAATGAAGCGCCATGCTGCAGCTGTTCTCCGAGCCCAGGTCACTTATCCGAAAGTCTTTTTTTTTTGTCTATTGCAAGCTTCAAATTCAGTTTTTTTTTTTTTTGCAGCTGGGATCAATTCTTAGTCACCTTGTTTGACACCGCATACCGGAGTGGCAGTGGCTGTGACGTTAAAGGATATTGCTAATTTGATTCACATTCAGGCAACAAGAAACTAGCCAACAAGTAATAAAGTAGCCAAGACGCTTGCATGGCGCCACTGCTACCCCCCCCCCCCCCCAAAAAAAAATGGCATAAGGTAGCCAAATCTTGCAACCGTGCTCCATGGTCGTCTTCTTCCCCGGCAGTATTGTGTTTTCCGCTGGCATTATTTATTTTTGAGAGGTACAAGCTGAGCGCGTTAAACCACGTGTTTCAAACTGAATGTAAGATAATGTGGATTCATAGACAGAAGAATCTAGGCCCGTGTACTCAGATTTGGGTGCACGTTAAAGAACCCCAGGTGGTAAAAATTTCCGTAGCCCTCCACTACGGCGTCTCTCATAATCATATGGTGGTTTTGGGACATTAAACCCCACAAATCTATCTGTCATAGACAGAAGAATTCGTATGGTCCATCAGAAGTATTTATTGTGTTCCCGAGAACTCGATCATATTACAAGCTACCCACCGCGGTGGCGCAATGGTTATGTTGTTCGATTGCCAACGCCAAAACGTCACGTGATTGAACCGTGACCGCATTTTCGGTGCAGGCGCATCTAGGTGCACGTTAAAGGACCTCACATGGCGAAAATTTCCTGACCCTTCCCGTATGGCATCCATAAAAATCATATAGAAATTTCGGGACGTTATACCTCAACAAATAACATCAAACTGTGTGCTGCTCGCAACGCACCAAGGAATGTGTCGACGAATACTTCTATACAACTACGTGGAGTTGAAACTGTGACTACATAAGCACTGGCGACACATGAAGTGCATGCATGCACGCTCCGTGTACAACAAAATGCTGTATCGAATGATGTCGCCGCGCCATGCGGATCTGTCGCCCGCGGGCGACACATGTTTATGTAATGCAGACATTTTTCGCGACTCGTCGGGCGTCCGTGTTTGGTCTCGGAAGCGACCGAGACTAAACCTACACCGCAAGCGTGGGAAACCTTCATCGGCATCGTGCTGTTCTCTTTCGATCGACTGTCGGCGAGCTGGCAGTGTTTTACACAATAGTCACCGGAGATGCGCGATGCAACGCTGCACTTGGAGCACTTTCTCACTCTCGCAACTCGTCTTTGTATTTGCCGACGCACTGAGCGCTGTTCGTGTAGCGCGACTCGATCGACTGGCATAGCGTTGAGAAAGACCACATTCGGCTGGCATACGACAACTGTGGCAGTCCATGAACGTAGAGTTTCTTTCCTTAATTGGTTTATTGTATGCATGTGTGCTATTAGGTGGTCAACTAACGACGTAACCATACTGGAAGAAGTCTACAACGGCTCCACAGCCCCCAAAAGTCCACTATAAAGAAATTTGGCAGATCCCACGTACAGTGGGAATCGATGATATGCGAAGCACGAATGAGAAATCTTCATATGTCACTTTAAATCAGCACAACGTTACGAGGTGGAGGTAAATGATGCCGTTCATGACTTCAGTGTCGTGGTTATCACGTTTGGATGCGTAGTTTACCTTGGTCATCTATTCACGTCACGTGATACCTAATTCAGTATATGTGGAGCTAACGAAATGGCTACGAGCACGCTATGAGCTCGGTATGTTGTCATGTTCTTACATTACACGCGTGTGAGGATTATCATGTTTGCACCAGTCATATATTTCGTTGTCCATTGACGTCACGTAACACCAGATTTGTTATGTGTGCAGCTATAGCAAAACGGCTGCGAGCGCATCATGAAGGGCCCAATATACTGCAATGTAGCGTTGAAGCGCGCGCACGCTGGGTACAGCGACGCTATACGTAAACAAAACGCGAGCACTCTATAGTCTGACGCCAAACGTGACCAGCGTCCATCGGCGCGGCCCGACGGCAGCCAGCGCGAAATGTGACATGCTGCATTTCGCACCCATGCGTTACCCAGACAACACTGCGTCTCCCTCTTTTCATGACGGAGGAGGAGGAAAAAACCTTTATTGATGCTGGCTGTGCCAGATATCCCTTATCCCTACCGGGCTGGTTGACATCCCTAGTCCGGGACGTCATTAGTCGAGGCCGCCACCCGAGCCCGCTGGACTAGAGTTCGCTGTTCCTCTAGTGTGGAGATATTGAGTAGGGTCGTCTCCCAGTCCTCGTTAGTGGGTTTGGGAAAGGGCGTTAATTTTGGGTTCACTTGGCAGGCCCAGACTATATGGTAAGTGTTGGCCACTTCCCCACATTACTGGCACTGCCCACTTATTTCTGGGTTGTAATATTTGAGTATGGCTGGACAGTGCAGCGTCTTTTTCTGTAGGCGCTGCAGGACGCGCTCCTCCGTTTTCGAGAGTCCCTTCGCTGGTGCGGGATACAAGCGGCGTTGCTCAATGTAGAACTCTTTGACTTCTCGAAACCGTGTTAAAGGTGTGGGACGTTCAGGCCTATCAGGGGAACGGGGAGCTTCCCGGGAAGTAAGCACGCGGGCCGCTGCATGTGCAGCCTCGTTACCCCGTAGACCCCGATGTCCCGGAGTCCATATAAGACGTTTCGGGGTGAGGGACGCCGGTCGCACTGCAACGCGCATGCGTCAAAGCAACGCAGCGTGGCGCGCACCTGCGAGTATATGGCAGGACCAGCGTCTGGCACCGCAACGCCGGCGGGACGCGACGAAATGAACGCCGGCGAGCCCGCGCACCGCGTCACGTTGAAATGTATTGGCGCCTTGACTGTGGCATGTAGTCATGTTCTCACATCACATGCATCTCATGATTATCATGTTTGCACCGGTTACATACCTCCGTCATCCATTGGTGTCACGTAATACCAAATTTGGCATATGGGAAGCTAGCGAAACAACGGCGAGTGCATCATCAGTGTGGCATGTAGTCATGTCACACGACACGCATCTCTTGATTATCATGTTTGCACCAATCACATACCTCTGTCATCCATTCACGTACTGTAATACCAAATTTGGTATAAGTGATTCTAGCGAAACGGCCGCCAGTGCACCATGAGCGTGGCATGTAGTCATGTTGTTACATGACACGCATGTCATGATTTTCATGTTAGGGTCTGTCGCTTGTGTTCGCCATGCAATGATGTCATGCCATTCCAGTTTTGCTATATGCCATGTGAACAAAACCACCGCAAGAGCTGCAGGACTATGACATGTAAATCATGATATTCATGACATACATGTCATAATTTTCATGTTATGACAAATAAATACGTTCTTCGAATAACGCGTTCGATGCTCTAACCATTGCAAATAAATACGTTCTTCATCCAGTCATGTTATGCCATACCAAGTTTGGTATCTATACCATTATTGAAATGGCCAGGAGAGCTAACAGTCGTAGGCAGTGAGATAGATAAATAGATAGATACGCTCAAAGTCGCCGAAGTTCGCTAAGAAATGCTTTGCATTTAAAAAGCGACAAAATCCCAACAAGGGAGGTTGTATATAAGACAGGGAGACATGACCTCCCTATAGTGCGATTCACTACGTGTTTATAGGAAGCTTTTAGGGTTCTAAATTGTGAAGAGTTATGGATACGAGTTAATCGAGAGTACGTTAATAACCTGTGATTAGCCAATGAAATAGAAATAATGAGTTTCTCGGGGGACGAATTGCAACTAATGATTACTGAATTGGTCAAGGAAATCAGAGTAATACGTGTGCAAATTAGAGTGCCGAAATCTTAAGTTATGCACAGCAGTCTCTGAAGGGACAAGAGTGGCGATGTGGGCTTGTTGGTGAAACATTTTAAAGAAATTTATGTAGCGCGAGGCTCTGTCCTCTGAGTCTATTCTTTCCCGTGTTCGTTTTTTCGCCTCGCGCTACATGAATTTCTTTCAACTGAAGGGACAGCTCTACGCGTTAAGTAGCGAGGCACCGGAAGTTGTAAAGGAATGTTTCTACTTTACACAGATATTTTAACCGACGAGCCGAATCATAAGACAGAAGTAACCAGAAGAATAATTATAAGATAGAGCTCATTCGTTAAGCATTCTCAAATCAATAATGGTAATTTACCACTATCAGTCATCTTACCGATGCAGTGTGGGTCAGGCTACAAACGGTTGGTATTGTCATCTCAGTGGAAGTCAAGAAGTGCCGGGCATGCAGCACGTAGGCGAGATAACCGCTCGTCATAAACAACAAGACTGCATTTCAAGAGAAGGCGAATGCGCGTGGAGATGACAGAGGAGGCCGATGAGATTAAGAAGTATGCGAATGTAACGTGGCAGCAGAAATCATGGTATAGTTGATAGGCCGAACATGGGAGAGGTCTTTCTCGTTCCATGAGTGTAGGCAGGTTGATGACGACGTAAATAATGATGATGATGATGGTGTGTGTGTTATACGCGTTGTTCCACTTTCACAAGAATCGTAAGGGCTCACAAAGTTTTAGAAGTCGCATTCTGAAACGATACAGTAATATAAAGATGAATTTTGAAACCTAGCGGTGGCCGGAAGGACAAGAACAAGAAAGAAGGCAGGGAGGTTAACCAGGCACATGCCCGGTTTGCTACCCTACGATGGGGGAATGAAAAGGGGGAGTATAAAGATAAAAGAGAGAGAGAGATGGAGAGAAATAAAGGAAAGCGAAGAGAAAGAGAAAAAAAAAACGTAGGGGTGAATACTAAGAATGCAGTTACCTATAGCCTCACTGAGTTACCGATAACTTCGGCAGTTCTACGAATCAAATTTACTTGAATTTAAAATTTTTCCTATTTATTTGCCTTATCTTCTCTTCTTTCTCATCGCACATCAAACTATCCTAGCACATTTTTCTCACCTTCACCACCGTTTATTCAAGTTATCCACCGTCCTTGAATCATATTGGTGCGCTACTGCCTTGTTTTCCAAAATCAAGATGGGAGACCACATATGTAAACAACGTAGTGGGATAATCAAGGTGAACAGTGCAAGTACCTCAGACAGGCTGATCGACGTTTCGATAGGATGACCTATCTTTCTCAAAGGCGCCATGTAATCCTTGGCGTGTTAGTTGTAAAGGGGTTAGTAGTTTGTGTGATAGCGGCTTGCGGCTATATGAAACTATTGACAAAGACCGAGTTTTCTGCCCGGTGCAAGAAGAACACGAGCATGTATTCTTCGCCACCCTTTCAAACCAACTTATTTGCAGCAGTGGCCATGCCAGTGTGAAAGTCGGGGAGCACAATCGGTAAATTCGGCACTGTTTGCTCGAGCGGCTTCTCAGCTTTCATCGTTTAAAAGCTACCGGCTTTTTGACTCTCCAATCGCCTTGGGTTTTTGAAGTTGGGCCGTCCTGCCTCGCACGTGTAGCATTTCTAACTTTTGCACTGATGAGAAGATAGGCTAAAAGGGGGAGGGGGGTCCGGAGGTTGGTCAACCTAGTCTTAACCCTTTGAGCTTGTTGTGAACTTCGATGACCTGGTATTCCTTTTCTGTGCCGCGTTCTTTTAACCACTTGGATGGGCTTGTAAAAGCCAAGGTGTCGTTTATCACGCTCCTGCACATAGTCCTGCAGTCCTGTCTCGTCGGCGGCTTCTGTGCGCGGCACCTTCACGCTTTGCCTTCGAGACCGTTTACGGTGCATCAGTGCGTTCGTGGGGGCGAAGGGAGGAAAGGGTTCTGATAATGGGAAAGCCGGCGATGGGGGAGCACGGTGCGGAGGCATGGCAAACAATACTGGATAGGTTGTTCGGTAGCGTCTGCAACGGTTGTTGTTCTTTTTTGCCGTGTTGTTGTTGTTGCCCCAAAGAGTGCCATGGCTACTGAAGTATTTTCCTATTCTTTCAAAACCACTTGAGGTGGTTGGGCAAGGAAACGGGGTCTACCCCTTTTGGTAGTTTCCGCTACACTGCATAGTGTGGCGCGTTTTTTTTTCTCACTTCCGTATAAAAAAGAAAGTGGTGGTAAAAAAAATTCTAGTTTCTCACTCATCTTCGTGCTTCCTTTTTGCTCCTTTCTTTTCCTCGCTGTATTTATGCAGCGGCATTTTTTTGTGTGTGTTGTTGCCTCGACTGTCAACCAGGCCCAAACCGAAGCGGTTGGCTTCTGTGCTGGTATAGTATTCAGAACGTGCTTAAAATTGAAGCGGTGGTCTTACAGACAGCGTAAACAGTAGCTGGAGCTCTCAGGTGCGTCGGTCGTAAATGATGAAATGAGGTGGGGAACACCTATAAAAAAAGTTACTTTTTTTTCTTATGGCACCTCACTGCGCTGACAAGAAATCAGATAGTAAAGAAAGAGAGTACTAAAAACATCCTGTTTTGTACGCAGTTGTGAGTTATGCTTGGCGGAAGCTTTTCTGGTAATGATTTTTTTTTACTCGCTTGGGTTCACACGCTTTTTTAAGGGACAAAACTGTCTTTTGTAGTGTTTCCTTCTTTTTATTGTACGGATTTGCTATAACCATTTTTTTTACCTGTGCTTGCCCTTCCTCTATTGTATACGGCACATTTTTTTCCTCCGAGTTCACTGCGTAGGTCTCGCTTGCCTGTCAGAGTAAAAATTAATATTGTATTCTTACAAGCATTATGGAGACTCGTTGTACACATGACTTTCCTTCTTTTTTTTTTCTTGGGCAAGTTTTTGTCGTTCGTTCACACAGGAAAAAAAATGCGCCGCACTTAGGCGCACGTGCACATTTGTGTGTAGAAAAAAAAAAGAATGCTGCAAAATATTGGTTGCCCCTTTTGTGCCAAATTTTTCCTAGAACACCTCATAGACGAACGTTTTTTTCCCCTAAATATGACATCGAACAAGGAACGTGAAAAAAGTTTTGTGAAGTATTATTTTGAAAATATTTTTTTATTGATCCATACCGCTTAGAAGAGAATGGATGCAGCAGTTTCTAAAAGTCATCCTGGCAGCAGTTGTTTTCGGGAATCCACTTTTTTTGTATACGCAGATGATTTATTGAGAGACAACGTATATCTCACACTGTGGCATTTTTTTTATTGGGAAAAGATACTGTTCAACATTCTAGCCTGATTACTCCGTGAAGGCATTGCGTAAGCGATTTCTTGTCGTTTTTCAATTCGCAAACATCAATTTTTACTCCGTCACGCCAATTTTTGCGACGCTGAAACTCCACGTTGTGTGCGACTTTGCGCCAGTGCAAATTTTTCGGAAATTTTATTCATTTTTTGTTGCTTTGAGCCCATATAGGTGGTGGACACCTTATGCATGTAAGCGAAATGTACTTACTCTTTTCTCTCTCTTTTATGTCCCGCCGCAGTGGTCTAGTGGCTAAGGTACTCGGCTGCTGACCCGCAGGTCGCGGGTTCGAATCCCGGCTGCGGCGGCTGCATTTCTGATGGAGGCGGAAATGTTGTAGGCCCGTGTGCTCAGATTTGGGTGCACGTTAAAGAACCCCAGGTGGTCGAAATTTCCGGAGCCCTCCACTACAGCGTCTCTCATAATCATATGGCGGTTTTGGGACGTTAAACCCCACATATCAATCAAATCATCTCTCTCTTTTATAAAAAAATGATAGGTTGGCAACAAGAGCTACCTTTCTTTTTGTTTCCTTGAGAACGCACAGATATACCAACCATCAAGGGGGAACCATATCACAGTGTTCCATATACTCGTAAATAAGTGCGGAAAGACTATGAGAAACTTCGTAAATGCAGTGGGATTTAGTGGCGCACAGCGCACGTCCTCTCCTTCCCCCTCAACCCTCGCCCTGAAATTTTTTTCCACATGGCGTATACAGAGCGGAAATTAACCATTTCTATGGGGTGCCCACCACATACCCTCCGAAATCAAATGCCATTACCCCCCCCCCCCCCTCCTCCGAAAGAAAAAGAAAACTTCTGCCTACGCCAAATGGGTCATGTCAATGCACGCTGAAGAACAGCAGGTGGCCGAAATTTCCGGAGGCCCTCCACTAAGGAAAGCCTCATTGTCATGTTATATAGTTTTATCACGTTACATCCTAGATATTATTAGTGGGCACCACGTATGCGAATTGGACCCCACACACAGAAGGATATGCTGATGGTGTAAGTGGTTCATGTTAACGATATTATATAACTAATTACGCAGTTAGATTACAAGGGGACTAGTAATGTGAAAGCTACCACTCAATTCCAAATCAGTTCTGCGATCCCTCGAGGTGAGCAGGAAGGTCTATAAAGGCGTAAATCGACGCCCTCCTGTTTGCGGCGTAAAGGCAGCGGAAAATTCAAACGTACTTTCACACAAAGAAAACATAAGCCTCTTCGTTGATGAAAGCATTCGTACTTTTCCCGGAATCGAACCGGAGACCAACGCCATGTCGGGATTTCCCACTCCACCAAACAGTTTATCATTGATAAGGTATATTTAGGGTGCTATTTAGGGCTCGTAAGAGACAATCTGAACCGTTGCATAAAATATCGACGATGGTACCACGTACTCGTGTTTGTCGCACTTGCTCAGGTTGAACTAATTCGAAGCTCTGTGCACGTCTAGTGCATAATCGCAAGAACATATATACGTTCTAGAACATGGTGCTAAAAAGCTGCTAAAAGGGTGCAACTTCTTTCTTTCCTCAAAACTTTTCAATCTGCACCACCTCCCTCGTTTTAGTCCATTGTCATTCGAAGGAGAAGGACGGTTTCAATAAAATCGATTCTAAAGAGGTGCGTTTCATGAAGAGCAGCATAGCTGTACCTGTCGTAAAGTGCTCAAGGTTTAGTACAGGTCGGGCAGCTATGTACGGCGGGTGGTGTTTGATTTGCGTACGAGATTACTTCGGGCCTTTTTTTTTTCTTTCGTGCGAGCGCATGCTCGGAACATCTGGCGGCTGATGTGTGACACGAAGAGTTTTAGCGAAGCAGCGCTTCTCCTCGCGTTCATGAATATGCAAACATCGTAAGCCGCGAACGAAGTGGTCGCTCTTCGAAGCATTACTCGCGCGAATGCCTAAGCTTCCCTGCGAGTGTTGAAGAGCCTGTACGGACCCTGCCACTGAGGCGGAAAATTCACCTTGATGGAACTCGTGAGCTGTCCATGTCTTTATTATATTTTTTTATCACTGTGTTCGGTACTTGCTTTAATCTTGGCGTCTTGCCAGAAGTCCATGTTATACTTCAGGTGCGAAACGCGGATAGTGCTTTATTCAAGAGATTTGCCGTGTGAAACACGCGAGTTTCACGTTCAAGTGGCTTTTGTGTACCGAAAAAGCCCCCTAAGGTTACTAGTTTCTAGAATTCATTCCTTTCTTAAAATCTTTCATTAGTAGTTCACAAAACACAAACTTATTGTTTTAAAAAATAATAATGTGTAGATTATCCTTGCTTTTTATATTAGTGAGTCGGGTACTTTTGCACATGTTGTGTTATTCACATAAAAATTATAATAATCTGTATTGATCGTCTTAATAATATTATAAATCAGTTTAACCACATAAGTATATGAATATTGCACAAAAAGAAGGGAGATGGAAAGAATCATATGCTCAGTACAGCTCAGGTCATTTGTTTCGTTATTCCAGTCATGGTTTAATACGATGCTTGAGAGTTTTTAGTCAATGATATCGTTATGTTGTACATTTTAGGGGTGAAGCACTTTTGGGTAAAGTCTTGTTCACGCACGTCCGCAACCATGCCGGGGAAGTGTGTAAATGTAAGGCGCGCGTGTGTGCACGCACGCACACACACACACACACTAGAAAACGCCTGCAAGCACAGACCCTTTATACTAGTCGGTTATTTGAACGGTCGAAATTATGGATTCTAGGACCCAGCTTCGTCGTCGACTCCTACCGCTATATACCGGTGGCATAGGAACCCTGGTGTGCTTTCAACAGTGAGGGATTCACACATTCAGAATAATGCTTGGCCGCTTTGTCACTCAATTAACATTATGAAAACATGGGTAACATATGTGATACACAAAAGAAGGTTGAGAAATGCCCTAATATCACTTATAATTGTAACGGAACAGTACCAAACACCTAAAAGCACAGACCCTTTATACAAGTGGGTGACTTCGCCGTAGAAATTATATACTTTATATACCTTTATATATACTTATATGCATTATATACTTTCGCCCACTCGTTATCACTCACTTAGCTGAAATGCCTGATTTTTTTTTTTCAAAGTTCAGTATTGGCCGATTTTCGAGCTACCCTTTCTAGGCATCTCTAACCACAGTGTCAGCTGTAAATAATAAAAAAAACGCCTTATTTGTAGGCAAACGGCTTTGTTCTCATTCTGGTTCAGGGCTTCTCCGAGGCTACCTATAACCCTATCCTCGCACGACAGCGTTTCTTTCGCGCAGATAAGTCCGCCTTCCTTTTCATATACACACACAGACTTCTTTCGGCCGGAGCGACCGTTTTCCTCAGCAGCCTGTATTGCATCAAATTCAGCGAATTAAGGTTTTCTTTTTTTCACGAGCTGGCCTTCTGTCGTCCATCTCTTGGAGCTTGGTGTGCCGACTGCCAATTGATGCGTGGCTGCTGATGCGGCGACTCCCTGGCCCCGTCACTTTCTCTACTCCGGCGGTATCCGCAAGAACACACACACGCAAGCATATACACTTTCCCCAAACGGCCGGCACACACGCCGTTCCCCGATCCGTCAGGTAAGTAACGTGGTAGCCGTATCCCCGACTCCATCTACAAAGCTCCTGTGTCCGAGCGGTCACGATCGAGCTACGCAGCAGAGCCGAGTCAGGTGGCAAGGCGAAGCCGAAGTAAATCAGGGGCCTCTGAGAGTCCGAGGCTCTCTTGTTGACCTTGGGGAGCTAAGTGGGGATCGATGTTCCGCTTTCGTCGCCCACTTCCGTGTACACTGTTTCTCGTGAATGCGGAAAGAGGAGAGGCGAGACGACGACGCTTTAAGCGCCCGCATTTTTTTTTCCCTTTCCGCCACATGCTTTCTAGTTCCCCCGCGTCTCCTCTGAGTTCCCTATAGCTGTCTCCACGTTCCCGCTGTCTCCTGAATAATTCATCAGAGACGGACAGCCGATAGATTTTTCTTCTCAGGGTACGTCACGTCGCTCCTGTGTTGCAGTGTCCGCCTCCTGCTCAGCAGCCAAAGGCTGTGGTACATCTTTTTTTGTGGATCTCAGTGCTAAGTTAAGATTCCTATACATATATGTGCTCCATTCTTTCTTGTCACGCTTGCGGCTAGGCCTCATTGTAGCTGAATACAGAGCTTATCTCACTATTTTCTCAATTCGTAACTTGAATTTCACTTTTTAGAGTGGCAAACTGCAGGCTGCGCAGGTTTGCAATTTCGTGAGATGTGAAAGTACACCTTGATTTCCGATTTGTTAATTAGGCGGCGCAATTTTTTTTCAATAAATATTGAAGCACGATTTTTTCCACTAAAGTTGAAACTGCAAAGCCGTAAACATAATCGACTGTTTTTGTTGACTGGACTCACGTTTAGTTGCATAAGGAATACGCAACCGTTCAACTTTTCTAGCCTCCCCGCCTTTCCTTCTCTACCATTTCTTCTCTCATCAACTTTCATAAAGAAAGAAGAAAAAGAGAAAAAAACCAAGAAATAGAAAAAAAGGAAGGAAGGAAAAAGAAGTAACAGAAAAAGGAAGGAAAGGAAATTTTACCGATCGGGTGATGCGTCGAGCCCTAGACTATGGATGCTGATTAGGTATAGGTCCCGTAACCCAGCTGTTACTCTTCCTCTTTTTCGGGGAACAATTCGTTCTTTCCAGCAGTTCAGGAATTGGTAAAGAGGGGACCACAGGGCATCATATATTAGCGTGCCTTTTCCGGTATACGTTTGATGCCTAAGAACCCGCTTACATAAAAATAAAGCGATAACATTGCGCATGTACATCCTAGACATGCACTGGAAGCCCACGCGATCTCATTTCATTTTCATTCTAAACTTGCACATCAGCGTCAAGCCGTTCGACTTCATCATTGTGCTCGCTCAAACTTATACGTAAAGTCGCTAAGAATTTTCCTATCAGCCTTTTACCTTGGGTGGAACGGCCCTACTTCGCAGTGCACCCTGCGGGTGTCAGCTGAGTATTGATGCCGTGCTTGCTTTGCACCCAGAAGCCGAATTTTGCGGAGAGCCGACATTTCGGTCTCAACCGCTCCCTCTTTTATGCCCTGCCTCCTTGACCTCTACATCTGTCAGTTCTTTTCCGCAACGCGTGACCATACGGTCTAGACGACATTTGCCTGTTATTCTGTTTGGCCATTCGGCTCGCCTCTTTTCTCTATGTCAGTCTGGCAAAGCAGCGAAAAACCGAGGTCGCCACCCCGAGACACTTATCGAATCAGGCGACCGCCGCTTGCAAAGCTTCTGAGCATTGTCGAGCGAAAATCCGCGGCCCCAGCTTCTCGGAGCAGCGGACGCAGGAAAGTGCGTGCAAACGCTACGCGAGACTGATTTATGACTCTCCTTCTTATTCCTTCCCTATCTCCCCCACTTCTATTCCTCACGCTCAAATAGATATGTGGTTTATCGCTACGCTTACGTGTGTGTGTTTCACTTTTGCCAGTTTAAAGCAGCTCTGCCTTTCCCCTCGCATGAAGCCTGTCCCATCTTCTGAACTGCGTCCTCTCGAATGAGGCGAGGAGCGTTGTATGTGCTGCATTCTTTTCTTGCTTTCTCGCCTATCTTCCTCTTTCTTCGCATCCCGGCTCCCCCAACACCCTCGGGCGCCGGCCCGATTGAAACCACTTTTAACCACGTGGTGACCCCTCTTTCCGCTTTCTTGCAGTACGGACCCACCCACCGCTCTCCTTCCATCGTCGCCAACCATTGTGCCTATTCTTCTGCTGCTTGGCTCTCCTTACGTTATTTGCGAGCTGTTCTTCTTTTGACGTCTCCCTTTGCTCTTCGGTTGGGGCTGGTTTCATTCTTTCAATACTGCGCACGGAGCGAGCTAGGTTTCTTTGAATAGTGTGAGGTTACTGAGATGGGCTCGGGGTTCGTATGGTGTATGAGTGTGCTACCAATCTCGCGGCATGTCTCCGGCTTCTCTGCTACGTGTACCCTCTTTTACGGTGAGCGCTTTGGCTAACCGGCTGGATGAAGCTGTCTGTGGCTGAGGAAGCGTGTTAAAGGTCCTCTCTCCTTTTCTCCGTTATTTTTTCTTTACCCAACCAAAAGTGGCGATGCACAGTTGTAGGTGCAGCAGCCAAAAGACCCTGTTTTCTTAGTAAACAAACACGGAAGTTTGGCATTAGGTAAGGAATGTTTCAGTGTACTAACAGGAGATCAGGGGACATTATGTCATGTAAAAATTTTGACAAATAGCGATGGAGCACGAGTGAGAGAGAGAGAGATAAGTTTATTTACAGAAAGGCAGAGAGGGCGGCCTGAGCGATAGCTTGCTCTAGCCTGCTACTCTACACTGGGGAAAGGGAAAGGGGAAAAGAAAGATTAATGCATGATGGTGGTGAGATAGAGAGGTGAGTATGTAGTGTCCTTTCTAGCTGAGACACATATTATAGCCGCGCATATAGTCCAGTTGTTTCCAAAAAGGTTATAACTGCTCTTGTGACCGCAGTTGCACTGTTGGTGTCTGGCCAAGGGCCCAACACGGTCTCATCAGTTAATGACCTACTGCGATATAGTTCAGTTATTCTTCAATGAATACCATGGAAAAATGATATCAGGCGTGCCTAGGTATAGCTATAGTGCAGACTGTTATGGTGAAAGATAAAATTATAAACTTAGGTTAATACCTTGCTTATGTATTTGGGTAATAAAACACAAACATCTTGTTCATGATTTTTTCTCATTCCAGCTTGATGACTCCCCTCTCCTCCGGAAAACAAACTTTCTTATCCCAAAGTGCATTTTCACTACGTCCTCTGAGATTAGACGCATTGAAGCTTTCTGAACCTCACGTGGTTTCGCATTGTCTCCGGGAACAGCCCATTTACCCCAAGTGATGACGTCATGTGATGATGTCACAGTGTCACGTGAAGTTGTGTGCTGTGTTCGTCACATGGAGTCCCTAGTTTGGCGATCTGTGACCTCATATGGTGACGTTTCCACATGATGGTTTCTTGCATCACTCGTGTTGATGCAGACGCCGATGGTAAACTTTCGCCCTTGAATAGCCAACTAAGGCTCTCACCTTTATAAAACACAACGCAAGAAAAAAATGTGATTCGGAAGGGGAAAATGCGTGATGTGATCGTTTGAGACCAGGTACGACAATGACGGCACATTATACGGAAATGCCACGTCAAGGTTGTTAAGCTCTGAAGATAGTGCAAGCCATGCTCCTTCTAAGCAAATATGTGCGAGCCCACATCGCTTATATATTGCGCCAGGTGGTGTCGCAGGTTGCGTTGAAAGCAGCCTAGACGTCTTCTCGATCGTACAAAAGACAAATGTTCATCGTTCTCCTGACCATCGACTTCCCTCGTCATGGCCAGCACAAATCCACCAACGCTATTTATACGGTGAGACGAAGATGTGAAGAAAGAAGACAAGCGGCGATTAATAAAGTGTCACAGCAAAGTGTCGGGCAGCCACGAAGAAGCAAAAGAACGATCTCCCTTTGACACAACGGCTTGTATAAAGAAAGAAAACAATCTTCTTGAGGAAAAGGAGGTGGGGGGGGGGGGGGGTCCCACGAAGAGAGTGAAGCGGTGTCAGGTGCGTTCGACAGGTCGCTGATGGCAACCAACATCGTCGCCGCGTCATCACCGCTGGCACTTGAAGATTGCTCTATACAGAAGGCCCGACTGCCCATCTCGGCGCCTTGTGACACGGACAGCTATGAAGCTCGTTCACTGCAACAGCGGAGGGTTGTTGATGTAACGTCATAGTTGGCGGGGATCGACGTTATCGCAAGAGGTGACAAGATTGAACGCACCTTTGCTGGGGAGGGTCGTACTGTGTGGAGATTATCTAAATTGTGCCGTGTATTTTGCTATATGAGGTAATCTATGATGCGAACGTCGCCATTTACGTGAATAGGTTAGTCACGTAACGAATGACGTTATGTGTGCGACATTAATTTTATTAACAGAGCAGTTGCTTCTTCACTGCTGTTGAGACATAGAGCGTTGGTGGCATTCGCGATTAGGCAGCAATGCGGGGAAGATATCAATACAGTTGAGCCCATTGGCAACAATTCTAAAGTGCCACGAAAAATTTCATTGCTATAACCAATAATTCTATAAGCAGGTTGCCCTAAAATATGCAAAATTGAAGGATTGCAAGGTGCTGTGAAAAAACTAAAATGTCGGATGAGAAATGCCAAGAGCCACCAGTGATACGGACAACAATGCTGCCAATTTTTCGGACATGCTACGAATTTCGTGCGCTTTCACGGCACTTCCACAAGTCCTAAAAAGCTTAATTATGACAAAAGCTAAGGTTTAGGACGCTAGAAGACTCCCAAGTCTGAACTTATTGCTCAAATCGTATGTGAAAGCGAATTAACAAAAATTACCGCCACTCGCGTGTTTTAGCTTAAATTAAAAATTAGCTTTTTTGCAATGCTTAAACTCCTTGCGGTGAAGCAGTATTGCAAATTCGAAGGCGCGCAAAGGGATTATGGGTGGGCGTTCAGTAGATTGAATGTCTCGATTTATTTTTTATTTTCAGAGATTTCATGCTTCATTGCCTTTCGGTATAGACACCCAACAGCCGAATTTATTGTTTTAACTATTAATATGACATGCGGGCATTGCTGAAAGCGTCTTATTTCACCATAAAAAAACGTACAAAATTTCGTGGGGCAGCAGACTCTCATTGTTATAACCGATACAATTGTTTAAAACGGTATCATTCTAACTTGGTTCGACCATATTGACAAGCACGCTAAGAGGGGTTAGCAGGCATTTTAATCAGCTTTAGACCGCCATATATTTATTGCCCGTGAGGTTACATTCAGCTTAATCTCACTCAGTGATTATGAATGAGTGTTGTGTGTTTCCGTTCGTTCGCTGGAATTGCAAGGAGTGGATAGATATTGGAGGGAGTGGCATGAAATTGGTGGTCAAATTGAAACAGGCACTTTTGTTCCCTTTCGAAGTCATAACAAAAGTGTTTATCAATACTTTCGACGATTCGTTTTTTATTGTTTTGTTATTATACAACGCACCCTGAACAGTACACAATTCTATAGCGTGCTAATCGGTGACTGCGTACGTTAGTATGACTGGGAAAGGTCGACAGTCTTCGTCATGTATACTATTTACAGCAAAAGTTCGTGGGACACAAAACGTTCGATAAAGTGAAATCCCCGCTTTGTCTGGGAATGTACTTTCGAAACAAATGTTCCGTACTGCACTTGGCATTCCAACATATACAGTAACCAGTTTGATTACAAGCATTAAGCACTGATATAGCAAAAATATGAATTAATTGTGGATCCAAAGTCCCGCAAACTTTTGCTGTTAATAGTATATGTCCTACAAATAAATACCAAAAGTTTCTTAGCCTCTATATAAGCCTCTTATAGCCCTATAGCGCGGTTAATACAGGTTCTAGAAGCATTTAGGAAAAACAAAAGTACGAAAAGAGGTCCATGATCTTGCGGTCTTTGCCAAGAATACAGGCAAAAATACGCCCGGGCAAGGCATGTCCTTGCCTGTGAATTAACCAGCGACGAAGAGAAGAAATGACAGAGTATAGGAAATGCAGGGAGGTCAACCATGCGCAGGATGATCGGTTTGGTACCCTACAAACGGGAACGGGAATGGGAAGATCGAGTGAGGGAGAGGAAAGTGTGCAAGTAGAGAGAGAAATGACACAGTTAAAGCTTAGCATGTGATGAACGCTTAGGAGCTTGTGCCACTGTCGTGCCCCTTTTTTTAATACTTTGCTGATAGGAGGGTGAAACTGCTTCGCAAAGTGTGTGTTTTGTAATTTCTACGAGCCAATGACATTCGGGTGCGAGGAACACCATTGTGGAGGAATTACTGGTTAGCTTTTACCACTGAACGTGCACTTAAATGTGACTGCACGTCACTTGTCACATTTTGATAACAGCGAAATGCAGCCGGCGTCACCGCAGTAATCAAATTCGCGTTGTCTATATATCTTAGTCGAGTGATAATGCACTTGCTAGGCTGCCGCGGCAGGTCAGATTGCTTCTAGCGTGTAGTTTTTCATTGGATAACTTTTTGTACGTTAGTAACGTTTGTTTTGTACTATACGAAATTTGCTTAATATGCAATGAGGCTGCCGCATTGTATTTAAAGCTCGTAATTGCTGTGGTGTGTGTTGCTGATTTCAATGTGTTCCATGACCCAGTGAAGCTCAGCTGTGTTTTGCCAGCACAATGAATAGTGGTAAACACTGGTACTAGCGTTTGATCGTATTTTTTTACTGAACACCAATTATTGATCGAGTGAACACAAAGTAAAAATACCCACTTATAACATTAAACGACTTGAAATACACACACCTTTTTCAAACTACGTTGTTCGCAGTCACCGCACTATTTGGTGTTTTCGAAAAGAACGTTAAAAAAAAAGCAAGACATTCCGAGAGAGAGAGACCTAGGAGTGGCGTTGCGCTAAAATACTTCGTAACGAACCAAAGCAAAGAAAGAGCCCCTCGTTCACTCGAACCCAAAAGCAACTTGCATGGTTCGAACGGAGTGCTTTGGTTACGTGTTTGAGGGCAAATTTGGCCACTTTGTGACTATTGTCAAAAAAGAAAAGGGGGGGGGGGGGGGTCATGTAGCGCTCTCCTTTCGCTGGGGCACCGCTGAGAAAGGCGGCCCACAATTTTCCTTCTTTCCACTTTTCTTTTTTCATTTGTCTGTAATGTCCCGCGCAAGCCTCCCTGTCTTCGGCACCTTCTCTTCCTCTTCTTCTCTCTCCCAACTAACCCGACTAAGCTTCAGCAGTAGAGTGTTCTTTCTTCTCAGCCTTTCTCCCCATCTTCCTGAAAGCCGGTTCTGCCCCGCTTGCTTTGCTGCTTTGACAAGCCGTTCGCGACGACCAGAGTGCTGTGTAGTTGCCGCCTCGAAACGCGTATGTGTTTTGCTCGAGTACCGAAACAAAGTGTAGCAATGAAACACTGTCTCGTTTCGTTGCGCTCAATTGACTAATGACTGCGAACGCTGAGGGCTCGTCCCCGGCGTCTCGGCTTTTACCCTCTTTCGCTTATTTTATTTAGTTCTAGATTGGTTCCCTCTTTATTCTGCTCAGCGCGATTATCTAAGGAAAGAAACAATTGCGCGAAGAAAATGATAAAAATATGCGAGGGCCCAATGAGCCGGAATACCAGTTTGACACAATTTAATAACAAATTTTGTAGACGTACAAGTGTAAGTTCTTGCTTCATATTTTGGAGGGTATTGAGTAAATCTTAAATTTTGACAGTCCTGCTCAATTACAAATACCTTTAGTGTGTCGTTTAGAACCCAATTTTCTTATGCATTTATATTTTCGTCATTCGGACAGTCTCAAATGTTCGTGTTACTACTCAGATTTCACCTAAAGTTATAAGTATCTGAAAAAAAAAAATACTGAGGCATTTTACAAAAGAGCTGAAACAATATTGCCCGTCTTCTCTAGCTGCAAGTGTTTGACTTACTGTCGTGACAAGCGTCCGAATGAGTATTATTCGCAACTTCGTTGATTGGTACTAATACGGGCGCACGTTGCTTGAACCAGTAGATGTACGCAGCACATGTAGCTAGATACATTGTATTACAACGATAAAGGAAAGAAAAAAAGATGTCAAATGAAAACCCGGATGAACCCCACGCAGCAGAGCTTCTCCGCCTAATCTCGGTCGTGCCCTGAAGGCATCATTCTCTATCGGCAGCCGATGACAGGGTCGCACCAAAACATTTTTGCCGCGCGGTTAAGAGAGCGTGAAATGGCAGCTTTCAAAGGCGGATAACCCGCGAGGTTCTCTCGCGAGACGTGATCTCAGACGGCCAATAAACGTCGCGTCGTTTGGTAACTAGCGCCATGGGGTGGCCTTTACTCGAAGCTGCCGGATTCAGCCGATGAGGGAAGGGGGTGGAGCGAGGGTCGACGGCTAGAAGCCTGGAGCTGAGCCTCTGGGATTGCTCGTTATCCGGTGGCGCCACACAAAACTTGAACAGGGGTGGGAGTATTAGGGGGGGGGGGGGGGAGATGGGTGGCGAAGGGTCAGACATCGTGATTTCGTCATAGTGAGGCTCATTAGGCGCCTGCTGTTTCGAGACCACCCGCTACGTCCGTTGCGTCACGCTGAGCGCTGTTGTAGCATTTGCAGCACGCGCTACATTCCTTGTATCTCTCGATCGGCTGCGCAGCATTAACTCTCTCCTGGACTGCTTCAGCGCGCCGCGCAAGCTACCGGAGGGCCCACCTTTTGTTGGCGCGACTGCTTGTTACTCTTGTTGGTTACCACTTGCAGCTATACGCTGATTCACGGAAGCAACAGTGGCCAGTACCTACTTCGCGGGTCGTTCGTGCGTGTCGATGAATATATGAGTGCTGACGTAGCAACTTGTTTCCTGTCTTGTGAGTCATCTCGCTTTCAGCTGAAATTTTTGGAAGCACAAACTACGTTTTTTTATGGCCTTGAAGTTACTTAAGCTATCACCGCTGTCATTACCAAAGTTATCACCGTCGAAATATATTTAGTTAAAAAAGAGGAGCGAAAGGGAAGTGATGAAGTCTGCGATGGAATATATTTGTAAGCAAGGAGGAAAAAAGTTCTCTGCAGTTTTAGTGTGACGAAGGAACTAACAGGTAAATTTTGCTCACAGTAAATCTATAGCTGTCCTTGATGGAGAAAACTACTCACTTTGTCAAACTGTCGCTATTATGAGAGTGCTCTTAGGGATAAACAAATTTCATACATTGAAATTACGAGATTGTAGGGGGGCCAGCAACACCAATACCATTTCGCCATGTAAGAAAGTAAAACCTGTAAAATTGGAACCTATACTTATAAGCCAGGTATGCGTTATCGGGGAAGACCTACTTACCTTAGTAACAAGTGTTGAACATTAAGCTCTGGGCTTAGATTTGCCTCCACATTGCGGACAGTGGAGTTGCGAACCCATCTGTAATGATGTGACAGTAGTTTCTAGGGGTAATGGGTACATAGGCTGCAAGATAACAGAGGCCTTCCACATCAACAGAAAGGGCGAATGATGTGTCAGCGTTGATTGATTGATATGTGGGGTTTAACGTCCCAAAACCACTGTATGATTATGAGAGACGCCGTATTGGAGGGCTCCGGAAATTTAGACCACCTGGGGTTCTTTAACGTGCACCCAAATCTGAGCACACGGGCCTACAACATTTCCGCCTCCATCGGAAATGCAGCCGCCGCAGCCGGGATTCGAACGCGCGCCCTGCGGGTCAGCAGCCGAGTACCTTAGCCAATAGACCACCGCGGCGGGGCGATGTGTCAGCGTTTCCTTTA
The DNA here is from genome assembly GCA_013436015.1 of Rhipicephalus annulatus. Taxonomy (NCBI): domain Eukaryota; kingdom Metazoa; phylum Arthropoda; class Arachnida; order Ixodida; family Ixodidae; genus Rhipicephalus; species Rhipicephalus annulatus. The sequence goes on along the minus strand of WOVY01005201.1, from coordinate 34,202 downwards.
TAGGTGAGTCCGACAAGGAATTCGATTATCTGCGGTCCTCGTGCTACACTTAACTAAGCTGAAGTGATTGGAAGTTTGAACTCTTTGACCGGTATTGTTTCTTGGCTACACTGTGTGTGCGTGCGTGTGTGCGTGCGTGTGCGTGTGTGTGTGTGCGTGTGTGTTTGTTTCGTTGTCAGTGACACATCATCTTTGCTGCGGCTATCTAACATTGATGAAGTTTTCGAATAATTGAAAGCTCGACTTGCAAGGTGTAGGAAAATGAGAAGGAAAAGAGAAAAGACATTTGCCTTCAGCTTGCACAGCAAATCGAGTTTTCAAGTATGAACAAACTAGTCGGCAAAGAAGTATTGCTTTTCTAATAAACTTATTGGAAGTCTGCGGCCATTTTAGTCGTTTTTTCCTCCATGTCTCGTCCTGCTGTGCAGTTTATTCCGAAGATGTTGGCAAAGTAAATTTCGTATTGCATTCGCACTTATCTCGGGAGGGGGGGGGGGGGGCATGGGCATATTTTTCGAAAGTGTTCACCGCAGGAACCATCTCTCTGTCATTAACAATTTCATAGCAATCAAAACTTGGAAGCAACGTATTCTGTCCTGTTTGCACTTTAATGCTTCTCATAAGTGATGCACCAACTAATAAAAAGAAACAAACCAAGCACACGCCCTTTGCACAGGCATAAACACATATATAGTCCTTATTATGAAGAAATATGGCGCGATCTCAATCGCTGCATGCCTAATATTAAACATCTTTTTACATAATGCTCGTTCGCCTCACTGGTCACGATGCTGGGCTGCTGATCCGACCGTCACTGGTTCGCTACTGGCCACGGTGGTCGCATTTAGATCGAGGCGAAATGCCAATAACCCGTGTACAGGTCCCTGCCAGTGTATACGTCAATGAACATTAGATGGTCGATTCCCGCAGCCCACGGACATGGCGCGCCTTAGAATCATATCGTGTTTCTGACACCTGAAATTCTGTGTATACATTATTGACATTGTGAGTAATCCTGTTACACTCTTGTGAGATTTTATTTACCCTTGTTCACTAAGGTTTCAGTTAACCACAGCCCCTATTAATCAGGGGCATTATAGATATTCCCACATATGAAGAACTTCAGAAAAATGATAAACAGGTTAGAGCCTGCTTCTTTGAAAGACGCCACACCCATCCTCTTGAACTGGATCAATGAAAAGGAGACAAAGTAAGTTCGTAATAGTACAAAAAACTTCTAAGGTCCTGTGTCTAATTACCTAACATGACTCCAATGAGTAATCAATCGTCTTTTTTTCTTTTTAAATCTCAGGCGATGCATCGACCCTGAGCTGCCAACCTCTGAAAGCTTTTTGCGGCTATAACGTGGTTTTTCACTGCTTCCAAGATTGAAGGCACCTCGCATGATTTAGCACCGCCTCCTTGATCGGGCCCACTTTTGGCCAAGCTAGCGTTCGTGTGATGGTGTCATCACGTGACGTGTCGTCACGGGAAGTCACTTTGACGTCATTATGACGTCACAAATGTTGGCTATCTCGAGTATCCTGATTCACGTGGTATGATGGCGTCATCACGTGAGGAGAAATGGTCGTACTTAACTCGTCATGGCGCCTTTAAATAAAAAGCTGACTTTACAGCCGGGAAAGGGTTTTACGAACGCTAAACATTCGTATACTGAGCGTCCCGGTGGGACCGTAGTATACGCTACTTCTTATTGTAACAAGAGCTGTGAGCTAGACCGGGTAACAAGCGCTGCAGAAACAAGCTTGTCATACAGTTACTTCCATGTGCTAGCTGAGACAAAGGTCTTTAGAGTAACTTTTGTTTCATTTTGATTTTCTTAACGATCCCCGAGGATGTATCACATATGTAGGTGGTTAATACACTATCAATAAGGTTGTTACGATGATCAATGGCAAGTTACACTTAATATGCTCCGCTTGAACTTACGAGTAAGAGAGAACACACGTGAAAAAGAAGCAAAAAAGCCGGGATGTTAACAAAGCAGCTGCTCGGTTAGCTACACATAGAAAGAAAGAAATGGGAAATAAAAGATAGAAGAGATAATAGCAAGGCAGGGATATACTTAGTTCACAACCCCCTTCAAGGAGATGAGAAGACTGTGGACATGTGCATAAAGTGAAATAAATAAATTAAAGAAACAGGTCTGAACGCTAGAGACCTTCTTAGTGAAACGAATTTATATCTTCAGTAATCACTTTATTTATCACGCTGCGTAAGTTGTAAGGAAAGGTGTACGGAATTGGTCGCTCTTTCTTCTAAATTTTCTTTCGAGGTTCTTGCAAATTTGCGAGATTCTTTACAGCTTTCTCTCTTTTTTAACAGCCTTGTATTTACTCTTTCTCGTTCTTCTTTCTGGCTTTTCAACGCGGTTGGGGTAGCGAGAGCTTAAGTGGCATGGTTCTCTCAAGAATAATTTATTTCTCCCATTTTTCTCGCCGGAAGATCGGTCGGGGCCGCTGCGGAGACGGTGTTAAGAGGACCGTCCCGAATCCTTTCACGGAGTGTAAAGAGGTGGTTGCGAAGATTGGGGAGTGAGTGGGTAGAAAGGGGGAATGAGAATCTGACGACAAAAAAAGTAAAAAAGAGTCCGACAACCTAAACAGTAGTAAAAACAAAAACTGTTATAAAGAAAAGAGAGGGTTGTCACGCGTAAAAAGAAAACTGAAACAAAAAAATCTTCGAACGCATTTTCGTTCAATCTGGCTCGTTCTTCGCAAGCGCGCATCCTCAGAACGCTTTAAAAGTTGTAAAAAAAGGGAACAGCCAAAAATGAGGACCTCGGATGTTGCGATAAGTATAAACAGCCCTAAGTGAGTGTTATAAATCAAGGCCGGGTTTGCGCCATTCTTTCACAACGAAGAGAGCTACGAACTTCAGTAATGCTGGAATTCATGCTTTTGTTTTTGGCTATTCGCTTTCTTTTGGTGCTCGCCGATCACTATGTCACTTTGGCATCCGCGCTGTGGAAAGACTTCGGGTAAGTGAGTGGCGTTCTCAGAGTCCCATAGAATTACTCCTTTGTCCGGAAAGGTTTTGTCTGCGGCCATTAATTTTCTCCAAGCGGGTATATATCGCTTCTGTACATAGGAAGAGTGAGACCGCCAGCTTAAAGGGATCCTCCAAGAAATTGTTTACCGAAAGGGTGACCGTGTAAATGAGGGACAGAAATTTTTGTTTAATGTATTTCCAGCGTTGTATCGTTTCATACGAGCACGTTGATTCGTTACGCCATACACAGTAACTATGCTCTGATTACGCATGAAATCGGTTAATGTGTATGTGACATGGCAGACACTAATACGGTCATAAAATTTTGGTCACAAAGCGCTCAAGTGAACGTTCAAGCTGTAAAGTGTGCATGCTTGGGCATGTTGGTAATTCACGTTTCATGTTACAGCACACAAAAGAAAAGGGATGAAAAACATCCCTTTTTCTATGTGTGCTGTGTCCGCGTCTTTTTTTCGTCCCTGTTTCTTTGCGCGCTAAAAATTAGAACGTGCAAGCTTTCTCAATTTTCTCTCTCTAAATTTTGCAGAAACAACCTTGCTGCGGTTGGCCGCTTTACATTATGCCGTCCTAAACCCACCTGGAATTGTGGTCTGCTCAGGTATTACTAACAATTATAATTCTCTTAAGCTGACCATTCTGCTGTGGAGTTGACTACTCAATGGTGTTAAAACTAAAGAGTTACTATAGGTAAGTTGTGCTGCTGAACGAAACACGCGAATGAAAAAAAGGAGAACTTCCTTCGTTATTCCGAGTCGTCCGACAAATCTACGTTGGACTGGTTTATATACATAGCGTAAGTAAACCAGCTTACGCAACAAGGACTGAGGGTCGTCAAATTAATTACCAAATTTGAATGTATTATAACCAGACTGTTACTAACTGCTCTAAACAGGATTAGGGAAATTCGCATATATAAAATTAGGCCGCAGAATAAGCATTTGTGTAAATGATAGAGTGGACGATCATGAAGCCCCGAATCCATACAAAACATTATTTTCGTATGTAGTGGTCCCGGCTAAGAGTTCTACGAGCAATGATCTTCAGAAAACACACCCCAATCAATGTCCTAAAATGATCATTGTGTAGAAGTTACTAACTTTGAGAAGTAAACAGAGCGGGGAAACGAAGGCGCGTAGGTTGAACTAGTATCTTCTGTTTATTATTTTTTGTTTCAGAAGGCATTGTACGTACAAAACTCTTAGATTCTTCGCTGACAACATTTGCAAGCGATGCCTCACAAATAGCCAAGCACCTACCGCGGGGAGTTTGCCTAAGGGCTCAACGGAGATGCGATGAAAGTTTTTTATTCGTACATGGAAAAGTTGGTACCTCCGTAACCATGACAGAGCATTTTTTTACACACTCCTAAGCACTGGCTTCGTTTACTACAAACGTGTACACACGCAGATGAACTTAACCCTTACAGCTCTCCCTCTAGCCCTCTTTTTCTCTAACGCAATGAACGGCGTGGCTTTTTTTCAGCTAACGCCCGGGCACCCGCTCAGGGGCTAATCGAGTTGCGTAATTGCATTCTCTCCGAAACCTATTGAGTACACAAAGAATCGTAGACATCCCAACCCCCGCGCCCGTGTTGCTTAACAAAGCCAACCGCCCCAAACGCTACCGATTCGTACGTGGCTGCACCGCCTCCAAACACGACGTACATTTTCGCGTAGGTGTTGAGCAGGAATGCGACTCTTGCTCCGCCACATGGTTCAGGTGTCGTATCGCGAGCTTTGGAAAAAAAACTAATTTTCCCGGCCATGCCACGTGATCGTTGTAACACTCAGAGCACACTGCAGCAACACACCAGGCATTTGGCTGCACGGCAAGTGGAACGTTTTTCCATTTGCACTTGTGCTTGGAGGAATGAACCGGTGTGGGAACGACACTCCGTGCTGAATTGCGAATGCCTGCGGCGGGGACACCGATCTTTTGAGCTTCGTAGCTCCCGACAAGTGGGGCTACTTTGTTTGCCTGTTTGTTAGGTGATCGCCGGTAGTGAACTGCTGGCGCTGGAAGCACATCTGTCGGGAGCTGGTAGCATGCTGCATCGACTGCATGCAGCAGCAACGGGCCGAACGTTTGGTCTCGTCGCTGTACTATTGTACCCAAACAATGTCTCTCGCCATCTGGTTGGCTCGTGTTGCGGTTTGTTGCGGCTTTCTCGTAACTTTCGGGCTTTGTTCTATTTAGAGTGCCTGCGGATGCAGACGAGGGATGCGACGCGTTGCGTTCGATGAGAATTGGAGCCTGCGTGCCATTGACGCCGTGTATACGTTAGCGCTCCAACCAGTGACACTTCCGAGAGCTTTTCTGCGTCAGTGAAAACTATAGAAAATACAGCGTTATCGGAATGTTGACCACAAATGACACAGGGCCTGTGTCAGAGGCGATGTAAAGTTGTAGGAGCGTGCGTGCGTGAGCATGTGTTTTTGTGTGTCTGCGTTCCACGTTAAAGATTCATTTGTGTTCTGCGTATAGATAAAAACTCGGCAGTGTCTGGTGAGAGAAAATACATTACACTGCACAAAAAGGTTTATGCGTGTACGATGATGCACTGGCTTTATTTTTGTTGGTAGCGGATGGCTTTACTTCGCTTGGTCGCATATCAAATGCGGTATCTCTGCTGTTACGAATGAGTAATTTTACCGCAGTGGTAAAACAAAGATTTATTTAGAGTCAAGCAAAGTAATCATGATTTGTAAAGCCAAGAGACAGTAGGATTGGGCGTGTTGGTATAACATGATAAAGAGTGCTTACCAGCGCAAACGACAGGGCAGGAGGGGACAGGAGAAGAGACGAGACAGAGCGCTGAACTGCCAACAATTTATTTCCTGCGAAGGTCTTCGCTTTTATACAGTTGATTGATTGATTTGTGAGGTTTAACGTCCCAAAACTACCATGATTATGAGAGACGCCGTAGTGGAGGGTTTCGGAAAATTTAGACCCCCTGGGGTTCTTTAAATAAAGTGCACCCAAATTTGAGCACACGGGCCTACAACATTTCCGCCTCCATCGGAAATGCAGCCGCCGCAGCCGGGATTCGATCCCGCGACCTGAGGGTTAGCAGCCGATTTCCTTAGCTACTAGACCACCGTGACGGGGCGCTTTTATAGAGTTACCAGTCACAATAGTCATGCACTTAAAGTCAAGAAAATGGTTTTGAACATTTTGAGCTTACTCATGAACTTTCTGAGAATTGGGAAATCAGGTTCTTTGACTGTAAGCTATTCCTGAATAATGGACGCACTTGCTGGATGTATCAACCGCGTGGAAATAAGTCTGTTTGGCCTCTCATTCCGTGCATTTTAAATTAGTTAAGTGAGGTATCGCAAAATCTTGCTTCGTGAATCCCTTGCGAAAATCCTGTGTGCACAAGATTACAGAAAGCTTTGTTGAGCAATCTTCAAGGCTGACGTCGGCCGGTTACCCCGACCACGTGCAAGTTTCCGTAGCCGAAGGCTTGCTGCGTGAACTTCAGGCCAAAGGGAACGATAACGTTGCCCAACCTGCCACAGCTAGACAGGCTTTCGCCAGTGGTTCTCTGTATGCACAACATAGCACACAATCTTAAGAAAGTGGCACAGCGAGTTAATGTGAAGGTGGTCTTTACGGTCCCCTCGAAAATTGAGTCGCCTGTGCAAGCTGTCGGTTCCTCCGTCCAGA